>JBAJNP010000086.1:24616-149752 GCA_036877545.1 Yasuhikotakia modesta | reverse complement strand
GAGTTTTATTTTAAAGTAGTCCATCAACAAACTTCAAGAGACATTGTAGACCAATTGGCTTTTATCTTGTCCATGTCATTGGGTTTTGATCTAGAAATAGACTCTATATCTCGGCCCTCTTCAGCGCTCGCATACAGAAAGAACCATTCATTAGTTGGGCACCTGATTCCACCCGGTGACAGAAGCTTTCCACGTCAGCCGTAATCGCGTCTGTTTTTGGATTAGGAGAAAAACACCCTCTCTCGTGTTCCAGGTCAAAGGTGCCCGTCTCAGAGGTGCAGCCCTTTTCAGGAGAGTGATCATTAGTGTTGTTCCCTGTCTGGAGAGCCTCTCCCATGGGCTGTTAGCTTGACTAAAAAGAAAGAACTTCAGGAGTGGAAGTATTTAGGTTCGGGCGTGGGCGGGGTTTGTGATTATTCAGTGTGTCTCCACCTTTGTGAGCGACACGTGGACTTAAAGTAGCCACAGAGGAATCGATGTTGGGCGTGGCCTTGAACACGCATGCATGGACATTATGCAAACACTCAAACAGAGGTTCACCACATATGACATCATAGATCACACCTGTTGATTTCTGACATCTGATGCTGTGCTGTGAAACGCATGTATTACGCTGTACGTTTACACACGGTTTCCAGGCCTCTGTGAAAACAATGGCTGTGCACTGTTTTCATGGGTAGCTGTTTGTGTACTCGCAGCTGGTCAAAGTGCACTACGTGGGTAGCAAACTTGTTCACTATCAAGTGCACTACGAGGACGTTTTAAAGCAAAACAATTGACAGAAAATAATTGGGAGGAATCATTTAGCATGATCTGCAGCATAAATGTTCTGTGGTTTAAAATGCTGATGGTGTCTATCTAAGGAGCACTTTAGATTTTGGGACAGAGCCGATTTCGCTTGTTTGGTATGTTTGTGATGCTCTTTAGCAGGTGAGCTGAACTCCTCTTACTGAAACACAAAGCCCATTGTGTCTAAACGGCTGCGAGCTGGAGTTATGGCTTGTGCGATTGCTGTCGCCTCTTAGTAAAAATAAACTTGGATTTTCCGGCCCCATCTGTCGCTCAATCTCTTCTGCTATTCTGCCATCCCCCAAACTCATTCCTTCTCCAGTTCCTTGTCACTCACTTCCAAACTCCTCCCCACTGTGTGTCCTCTTTGAACTCGTCTATTAGACTTAGCATGTTCACATGACTTGTCTTACATAGTTTAAGGATGTGTGTGTGTGTTTGTGTGTGTGGCGTGTAGCCAAGCAAGGGCCTCACATCCCACTGTGACCGGCCTCTACAAAGGAAATGCCATGCGGACCCCAGCTCGATTTATTCACCATGAAATGCTCTTACAGGCATAACGCTTGTTTTTTTTAAAGAGCAGATCATCGGGGGGTAGTTCACAAGTTCATATTTTAAATCTAATTTTTTAAAACCCATCTTTTCTTTTAAAAGACACTCATTGACCGTGTATTTCAACAGCTTCTGAGGAACTCTAAAATGGATTCAATCAGCAGTTTATGAATACAGAATAGCTTAGGCTTAAGATATTTAAAAAGTGACATAAGCAATTGTGTGCAAGTTAATGGAAAAAGATTCATGGAAATCGTGTGTGTGTCTGTGTGTGTGTCTGTGTGTGTCTGTGTTTTGCAGTATTATTGCAGTATTAAAGTCATTCATTACTCCCCACAGTTTGAGTTCCACTTTGATAAAATCTACAGACACACACACTTACATTGATATACACACACACACACACACAATAACTTTGAAAATAGCAGGGTTATGTATGAAAAATTCAACACACATTATAAAACAACACACTATTATAAAACAATGGGGAAAGCTGTTTCATTTCCATCATGTCATGCCTATACTTTTCCATTTCTAACACATGCTTTTTATACACACACACACAGTTGCTCTCCCACAGTCTGCACATGCATGTAACACGGTTTACTGTTACAGTCACCTTCTAAAAGGAGGATGTTATTAAGACACGACTGGCAAATCAGAAACACTACCACACAGGCAATAAAACAATATTAAAACACTCAACCACAGCACCCCTGGAACACACCTCCATCCTGCTGAACACACACGCTTTGTGTAGAGAGTGTGTGTGGTCAAATGTTTTAGTTTCATGTCTATTCAGCATATTTGCGCTGACCAGGGTTCGAGAGTTTGCATTTCTCGCTCAGACATGGTTAAATCCTGTGGGATGTGAAAGGACTAAAAATAAAGAAGTATGGTAGCTTTTGTTATTCTTGCTCTCCTCTTCAGCTTTGTCTGTATGTGTGTATCTGTTCGTTTGTGTGTTCGTTCATTCGTTTGTGTGTGTGTGTGTGTGTGTGTGTGTCAGGGTCTGTTTTGCCTTTAGCTTCATGCAGCAGCTGTGTGTGGATTGTCAAGAAGGCTAGAAAGGAATTTGGGAATGGGGCAATCACACAATTTATTTCTGACAGGAAACAAACAAACTTGAACTCATACAGATGCAATAAACAAACTGTGCATTTATGCAACATTTGCATAATCATAAGAGTACCATTCAGACCCTTAAAGAACTAGATTAGATCACACTGGTCTTTTAATGTCTGTTGATCAATGATTCTGTATGTGACATGAAAAACATTCATACATGTGTTGAGCTGCAGGGCAGATCTCAGACTGATCCATCTTCATCTGCAGAACACAGAGCGGTTTGTTCCCCTCAGACACCGACACAACAGATCATGTCTTCCAATGTTTGAGATGAATTACCAGACAGTATAGGAATGCACTCGCACGCCGGCTATCATGGAACGTTCTCAGAACGTTGGGTAACAATTTGTAAAAGTTAGCATAAAACTTTTTAACTTCATATTTTCAAAGTGTTAAGTTCTTAGAATCCTTAGATATATTCTTCAAAATAACATTTTTGCTGTTTTTATTACCTAATGGAAACACCAGGGTTCTTAAAAGTTCTTAAATTCAAAAGTTGGTAACTGGAGGGTCTGCAGAAGAGGGTCTTGCCCCGCAGGGCTTTAACACTCAAACACTTGTACTGTAGAAAGTCCCTCACAAACGTGCTTCCTTCTCAGAGGAGCCCTGATTCTCTGAGAGTGAAGCTGTATGAGAGCATTGGTGCATCATGTTGCTTTCCTTTGTGGCTAGTTTCTGTGGCCTCAGGTTAGTGGTTTAAAATGGGATCATATCAGTGTGATCACTGTCTCTCCCACGACCAACATGTAAAGCAGGTGAGATATGTGCTACCTGTCTCCCTGTCTGTCCAGTCTACAGTAAAACCCTATAGTTTTGCTGCTTTCATTTGTTTGCATTTTAATGCAAACTCGTCATGTCACAACTCTTAACATACAAATTCAACTAAATAAACATCATTTTAATCCATTTGTGTGAGTAAAGAATTGCTGAAACAGTACAGGGTGTTCATATTTCCAAGCATGCTTTGCATGGAACCGATGTGGAGAGTAGATGTTTAAATTAAATGTGTTTTTGAGCAAGATCAGAATGGGATTAATTTTAACAGTATTTCAATAGTTAATGACTCACATTAATGTTAATAAAAGTTCAAAGTTTATTAATAAAATCTGCTGGCATGTTTTATGAGTGAACTGGGGTTGTACAACCTTTTATTTTGTATTCATTGAAACCAAATATGATGTTATGATTGGTAGAGGAGAAGTTTACAGACTGCCTGTGGTCTTTTGAACACAACCCACAGAGCTCCAGGTCTCTATATAGCTGTGTTTTGAGGCATTGGTCACAGGAGGCATCTAACATGTGTGGAGGACAGATGCTAGCTTTGATTTACAAGCAGGACCGAAGATGTTCTCGGGGTGTGTGAGATGGTTGGAGTTGTCCACACATCTGACTGATTGATTTATGTGTGAAGACAAATCAGGTTTACCAGTCATAAAATGTACCAAGTATTTTTGTTTAAAGACCCTCAAAGCATTTCTTTAAAGGCAAGGCTGGAGAGTTTGTTTCTGTTTTGGGCCTAGTGAACGTTCTTAGAACATTCTGTAAACGTTCTCTCAAAGCAAAATGTGTTTTTTGGTAATGTAAACAACATTTGAGTTACTAATGGAAAAATTAGGAAAGCGTTTTACAACATTTACTTTCATTTAAATATTCACAAACTTTTGCTGTATTATGCTCAAACATTTTGGATCTACTTTGTAAGAGGGGTTGTTTGATGGAATAAAATGTAAGAAGCACTTTTTTGTTTTATTTATGAGAACTCAAGCTGGTAATTATTATGTGTTTAGTTGAGATGCATTAAAATATCCGGGAGCACTTACAGTCATCCACAGGCCGACAAACAAAACCTGCCACACACAATGTCCATTAACGTGAATAGGGGACTTATGTCTGACTCCATCTTACTTTACATGAAACATTAGTTTGTCTCGTATCATTTAGATCTCAGAACAGCAGATGAGGGTGTATCATGAACTCCCATTGAAATGTGACTAGCGTAATCCCCGTGCAAACACCATTAGGGAGTGTTTTAAATGCATGGAGGGGGATTCTGGGAGAATATTGTTTTGTGCTCCCCGCCGACTATTGCTGCCCTGAGCGAGCGTTCAGGTTTTTAAGGTGTGGCCTTTGTTTTGGTTTGAATTGGGACTTGTCTCATCTTTCACCTGCTAATCGCTTTAGGATTCCTCAGGTGGAACGTTTGTGGAATTCTGCCTTGGGAATAACTTAAGCTGCAGTCAAGCTACCCTTTTGGAAATGTGCGACTAACATATTAACACAAGTTGCATTTTCTGTAAAGTTGTTTTATGGGACAATATATTTGAACAATGATACTATTTTAAGCATAGAGTGATGGATACGACATATTAAAAAGTCATGCAAAGACTTCTGGGAACTCTTGTGAACGAAATATGTTAATTGAATTTTAAGAATTGATTCATGAAAAACAAATTGATTAAAAAAAAACACATAAAAAAAACATAAAATGAATCAGACTTTTCCATATTAAGAAATTGTAGGACAGCAGATTTGGTTGTTGCCTCAGTTTGGTTGCGCAGTTGTTAAGTTACAAATTTGTGTATAACAGAAATGTGATTCATCTGAAAGCATTTTGTCACTCTGCAGCCCTAGTTGTTGGAAATTCCCTCATTACTGGAAGAGCTAAATCTGAGCTACTGTTGCGCCACTGAAAAATGTAGTTAAATTCTCAGAGCTACTGTTTCTGCTTAGTTACTCCCCAACGCTGATAAAACACAGATAAAATTCTTCTCAGATTCCCCATCGCTATCCCAGCTCACAGTTTTAGGTGTCATGAACAATATAAGATTTCATAATATTTCCATTAAGTACCAAACACATTTAAAAAATGTAATAATTTTGAAAGTTCTAAGGATGTTAATCCCTGAAGAAAACTTTTTAAACAACATTAGCCAACGTCCTGACAATGTTCCCTGTTAGCCTGGATCAACCCCCCCCACACCCCAGCTCCTGTCCTCTCTCTGTCTTCATCTTTTATTTACACTCGCCTATTGAGTGGATAAACATCAAATAAACTGCAGCGTAGCCGTTCTGAGGCTAGCCCTTAGCCTGGCCCCAGTTAGCCGGTTTAACTCCCTCTCTGGGGATCACTGTAGTGTGGAGAGGGGGGTGAGTGGGGTTAATCAGACCATACAGGGCTGCAGTTTTTTGGGAGAGAATTGCTCTGCTGGGACTCCGGCGTGGAGCTTCTGAAGTCTTTGTCCTCCTCTGACAGGGTGTTATTTGATATCAGTCTTTATAGTGTCTGATTCAAATGTCAGTGTGGACTAAAAAAAGTTCATTTCTTTATTTAGTTTGTGCACTTTTATATTTTGTGCATAACGCTGTCCTGTCATGCATTTGCATGTATTAAACTGCTTTGTTAATTTTGTTTTTACCCAAGAAAGTTATGGACTGCTTCTTTAATACAGATCTGTTGCTTTATACAGATGTCATTGTGAAAGAAACATTAACTCATAGTAACATTAAATATCAGAGGAAGTGTGTGTGAGGGCGAATGGTTGAGGGGTGATGGAGGTTTGTTGTAAGCTCTCACTAACAACTTAACGATGTGTGTTAATTGGCCTGTGTGAGAGTGTGTGTGTGAGTGTGTGTGAGTGAGAGTGTGTGTGTGTGGCCTTATTTTCTCAGTCTTGCAGACCTGGGGCCCCACCATGCAGTTCCCATTTAAGCTGATCTGAGTTCAGTTGAGGATTAATGTTTTTTTTACATAATGACTTATCTTACGAACGGCAGCTCCTTATAAATGAACCCAGTGGAGCAACTCCTTTATTTTCTTGCCCACTCTTTCATTCCTCCACCCCCCCAGCAGTCTGAGAACCATATGGTTACACACCCAGTTTGTCTTTCATGCAGTGCTGAAGTGGGTCGCCCCCCCACCCCCCTTTATAAGAAGATGCCTCTGTGTGGAGATTTTGGTGGTGAGGACGGGTCCACAGTGGTTTCACATGTGTTCTGTTACTAGGAGGAGTTACGGTCTCCCAGTCCCACCTGGAAGCCATCAGAGATGATGGATTCAGTAACTGAAATGTCATAGCAAATTACTTAGAATAAAATGTACAGCCGGGCTGTGAAATCTACACTGTTACACATTTATACATCTTATAAAGGCACAAACATTTATCTTTAGGAAGTGTGAGAGTAGTGGAGTACAACAGGAGTGTAAGTGGAAATTGATCATAATGGATGTCTTTTTGATATTTTTTAGCATCTGTGGCATCTCGCTCCACCAGCATTGCGTTCTTGAGTGGTGTGAAGTTACTTTTAAATGTTTCATTCTTCAAAAATAACTGTTTACATTCTGTTATGTTCCATTCAGCAGTTTTTTGTTTCGTTTTTCAGCCAATCAGCTGCCTTTAAAATGTCACATGATCCCCAGCCCACTGAAGCCCTTTCTGGGCTCACATTATGTCTAATTGTAGCTGGATGTTATTAATCTTTAACCTCTGTCCCAGAATTGGGCTTGGGCTCATTTTATGCGCTTCCCTTCAGTATCCCCTCTATAAATAGCGGTTCATTCACTGACATTAAGGATGTGAACTACACAGGGAGCCGCGGGCTAATTTAAGGCGTTTTTACGTTATATTCTCTTCACTCAGGGTTGATCCAGGACTGATGTGGGAGAGACCGGCTGGAGCTGGACTGGGGCTATATTTACATCTCTCACGCCCACACCCTGCCTCTCAATTCTATACTCGAAACGCTTGAATTACACTCTTCTTTGAAATGTAAAGGAGAAACTCTGAATTTGATGGTTGTGATTTCTTGTGGGCAGTTGAAGTTGGGGTGAGGTTTACCCTCCTCTCTGCCTCTTCTCTGCTGTTTTCGTTCAGACACCCGTCTTGCCCTTTTTATCTCTTACACACTGAATTCCTTTGTGCAAAACAAGGAGCGGCAGCCGTGGGGTCAGACATGTCACTGATCCTCTCGAGATCCCAGACACTCACACACACATATACACACACACACTCATACACATATACACACTCACACACACACACACACACACTCTCTCTCACACACACATATACACACACACTCACACACACATTTACACACTCTCTCTCTCACACATATTTATATACACACACAGTGGAATTCTGGCGTCTGAGAGGCTCCTGTCACCACTGAGGCCAAATATTCTTGGATGTAGTTTATGTTGTGTAGTTCGAGTAACAGTTGGTTGGCCCACATCCCATCTATGTAAGTAACACCTGACCCACAAACTGTAATTCATTCTGTCTTTGTTCACCCCTTTCTCTCTCTCTCTCTCGCTGGTTTAACTTAACTAGCAAACAATTTAGCTATCTATGAGTGAGATGAATCCACTTCATATGGCGTTTGTGTGAATGCATTTGATGACCATGGTTTCATTCTTTAAACTCACCAACAAATGATGTCACGGTCTTATCCGCTTTTGCGGGCAGCGATGTGGCGTCTTCCCATGATGCCGTTGGCCGTGATGAGACCACAGACTGTCAGGGGTGTGTATGAGCTGGTGCCATTCAGCATGTGGCAACACTTTTAGATTCCCAAAACCATTTCTCTGTTTTAAATGGCTTACTGCTCGCTCTGAATCTGAGTGTTGTCGCATGGGACCCTCTCCGAACAGCAACACCCTCTTTGGTTTGTCGCATTTGACGCAAATCATATTAACAGCTCCATCACCCTCTTCAGCCGTCCTAGAACGTTTAACCATTGCTTGCCTAGCAACCGCAAAACCTCTTTAGATGGCGCCGCATCTCCCTGGCAACCTGCCTATCAGGGGTCACGGTGGTCCGGGTTCTTTGAGCCCCCGATTCCTCTTGCCGCACAAGGAGGACCTATTAATTGGGGTGTGTGTGCTTTTGAAGCATGAGTGTGGTGTGGAGGAGGTGTGTGTGTGTTTGGAGCAGTAGATTGAGGAAAGGTGTATATTTGTGGAGCTCAGAGAGGGAGAAACGCACACAGTCATGCCTGTCAGAGGGATCAGTCTCTGGGGCTACAGGAGGAGACGAAGCCCCTACTCAGGTACTGCTTATAAGGGAGCGAGTGTGTGTTTGTTAAGGGGCATCAGTGTTTGTTAACTTGGCACTCAATACTCATAAGATTGAAAAATAATGTATTAAATTGATGGTGTCTGTCAGTGTTAACAGTATATTGATATATTGTTATGTATTTCTATGTCACGCGTACATTGTCTACATAGCTTTTTTTACACAGTACAGGAATTGCCATAGGGTTTTTTTTAAACTACTTTTGTTTTGTACTTGTGATTTTGTGTAACATGATTATGGGAGGGAGTTTGAGTTGTTTAATGTCATTTACTTGTTGTAAATGTAATGTGATATTTGTAAATTTATTTTTCATGCTGTCAACAGAAGTGGGTTATGCACTTCACAGAATAAGGCTGACTCCGCCCCTTCTTTGTCCCTGGCTCCGCCTCAACCTCTGATTGACAGCTCAGCCCTCACAGCTTAGGCCCCATTCCTCTGAAGTCTCAGTGTTTTTTCTGTAGGAGTTTCTTAAGCAATATTTCTATTTGTAAACAACACAGAATCTGCTGTGGGTTTCCATTGGAATCGAACCCACAACCTTTGTGCTGCTGGCACAAGGCTCTACCAGTTGAGCTACAGGAACACTCTGGTGGTCTTAAATCCAGAGGTCTTATTCATTCACCCCTAAAAAACACACAGAAGAACAGACCACCCCTCCTCCCCACACACACACACACGAGTGTTTTGTTCATTATCAGGTTTTGCATGTCCAGCTGTGACTCCAAAAATGTGTTAGACTGGTTTGAATTAAATCTTTATCATAGCTCAGAAGGGCGTTTTACAAAGCTGCCTACTGTTAATTAATTGTAAAGTGCACAGCCTTATCTAACAAATCTTTTTTATGTACTGTTTCCTTGTGTGGAGAAGAAAAACATGTTCTGACCTTTGTACCTTAATTTGGGTTTATTGAACTTCTATATGGGAAAATAGTCTACAGTGCAGCACAGTGAATAATAATATGGTCCGGTAGCCAAAAAGGTTGTAAGTTTAAACCACACAAGAGATGAACCGTCACTATTGTGCCTTAAACATTTAACCCCAGTTTTCTCCAAATTAAGCTTGTAAATGATTTAATGGTTTTATCGCTTTTCTAATGAGTCTCTTTTGTGTTTTTTGTCCCTTTTTCTCATCAACGCTGCTATTCTGGTTCAATGTTCGTCCTCTCGGCTGCAGGTAAGTTTTTTTATTTCAGTTTTGTTTAATTATAAGAATCATTTAAAGATATAAAAATGCAGAAATTGTGCATTATGTAAATGTTTGGGCATCAAATGATTATATGATCTCACAAAATTGTCCTGTGATTGTTTGTTGTTTGTTTTTAACCAAAACAAAAGTAGGTGTCACTTTAAAATGGAAGCAATTGAATGATTTGATTAAGTTAGTTAATGCTGTGGAATTTCTGGAATAACAGCCAGAGAGAAATTGAGACTAATGCAGGTGACATAATGAAAGTCTGTCTCCTGACATATCCGACATGATCTATGATGCTGTTCTCACTGTGTGGGTGCAGTGCAGGAAATGAGCCCTTATTCTCTGAGCTCACAGGTCACTGTGTGCAGTGAGGCATGATCTGCGCTCGGCTGTCCCTGCAGTCAATGCGGATGATTTACACTCTGGTGCTACACCCCGCAGCAGAGCAGAGGGGCCTGGAATGTTCTAAAAACTGGGAGCTGAATGGGAACTGTGAAAATAACCTCAGGGATGGGCCAGTCAGAGAGAGAAAGAACTGTGTTAATGAAGAATCATGGTGTGTGTGTGTGTGTTGGTTTATGTGTGTGATCTTTGTGTGTGTTGGTGTGTGTCTGAGAGCAGCCCACCTGAGGGACCATGTGATGTTGAGTGTGAAATGACCCAGGTATGAGGTCATTATGGGAAAGACACTGTGTTTTTGTATGTGTGTTGAGGCTTTTTTTTTTTTTTTTAAATGTTCACACAAATTTTGTGAAATGTCGAGAACAGGTTTGTGAGGACATTTAAGGTGGTCCACACTACTAAGAAGTGTGTGTGTTTGAGAGAGAGACCCTTTAGGCTTGTTTCTGTCTCTCTATCACTCACACACACACTCACAACCTCTTTCTCCCCTGAAGGGTTATTAACTCTCATACATTACATATTACTTTCTCTTCTTGTTGCGTTCTTCCCCGAGGAGAAAGAAAACCATCCATCTCTCTCCTCATTATTTCACTCCCTTTTCTTTTTTTTCCACTTTCCTTTTTTTACTGCTGTCTGTTTATTTGCTTCACTGTCCAATGGGGTTTGAGGGAAAAACAGCAAAAGACCGCAAACATTGTAACAGTTTCCTCCCACAGTTCTCACGGTTACAACAGAGGCTGTTCATACAGCATTACTGCAGCGCATGAGACGGTCTCAGTATCAGTTTGTTTGGATGTTCAGGTGGGATAAATTAAGGATAAAAATTATCATGCTCACGTTTCTGAGATAAAACGATTCAGTCTGCGTGTTGAAATAAACATTTTAATTTAAGGGTGAAACAACCCCCTGTTTTATGAAATAAGCTTTCAGTGAAATATACTGTACTTATTTTATGAGATGTCTGTTGTGATATAACTTTAATTCTGTCTCTCACTCTCTCTCTCTCTCTCTCTCTCTCTCTCTGTCTCTCTCTCTCTCGTTCTCTCTCTCATTCTGTCTCATATCTTATCAGTCTGTGAGGGGAGATGGGAGGTTCAATGCTGAATGACCAGAAACACATTCCATCTCTCCACATCCTCTCTACATCTGCTGCTTCTCTCTCTTTTCTCACAATACGACTGAACTAACTGTAATTCTCACACTCAAAGCTGCATAGCGTTTGCCTCTCTATCGCCATCTTTGTTTGAAACACAACATCGCATGTTACTTGATATTATGTATTTCAATTGAAGCCAAACTTACGTTTACTGTAAAATCAGACCTGACAGCTGAAATTATGAATCTGAAATAATTAAATTGTTTATATATATATATATATATTGTTGGGAATTGGGGTTAGGAGAGGGTTTTGAACACTGATCTGTTATATACTTATTTTTTTAACCATTTTAAATATTCCTAGAATGTTTACAAACACTTGGAAACATTAGGGGACGTACTTATCTAAAATTGATCTAAAATTGTTAGCTATCCCCCTGAGGGTTGTTGTTAAAGAGATTGACCATGTAGAACTGACAGTGTTCACTGTGCGTGTATTTCTGACGCAAACAAACATGCATGGCGCATGACAAACTACGCTTTAAAGTTTTAAGACGATTGCCGTTTTTGTAGCAATAACACATCATAAATTGATCTCCCATGAAGCGGATCATTTCTGAACCTCTTTCTGATGGCACAGTCTGATGCTCCGGCCGTTTTCACTTCAGAGTCAGACCCCCATCGCTCATGAATACTCCATCATGTCTTCATCGGCGTGTGTCTGTTGTTTCTGACGTTGTGTGTAAGCATCTGTCCGCATGCGTCTGAGCGTGTGTGAGTTTCGGGTGGCGGGTAACAGACAGCTCCCCGTTGCAGAGGGCAGAACGCCAGCCCTGTTTCGGCCCCCCTATTGTCACGGTAACAGACGGCTCTCCGCCATGCGTCTGCCTGATCAGCATAACACAGGCCGACTTTTCTCTCGGCCTCTCTCTTGACCTCTCTTTCTCTCACCTCCTCTTGAATCAGACAGTAATGGCCCTGCAGAGAGGCCGGGTGTACGGTTCACCAACGGCAGGAGTTTTGGAGGGAGTTTTAAGGGGCTCCTGGACGCTTGACTGGGGTTTCATTAAACAGAAGACGGGTTGCAGTTTAGCTTCAGGCCAAATGTTCTTTCACTCTCTCCTTCTTTTGAATTAATAACCTCAGTTTCAGCTGTGAAGAAACAAGCCGTTTTTTAGCCACAAGGCTTTTTTGGTTTTTCTTTTGCTCTGGACTTTTTTGGGTTGAATTTGGACTAGCTGATGCGACCCACAACGGTTAGATTTTTAAAAGAAAACCTTACTGGTAGTTGTAAATGGTCAATTCCAAGATTGTGCAAGACAAAACAACATACGAACAGATAAAGCAAAATGGTGGCAAATAAACCAGTTTTTAATTTTGAGGACGTTTACTCTTGTTTGTGCTTCTAACTGTCTTAAAATGCAAAGATTTGATGGACTGTTTAGCAGTGGTTAACAGAGTTTATCTGTCATTTAGCACAAGTCATCATTGGCCCTTTGAGTCTCTGCAGTGGCAATTCTCTTCTCCAGAAAACCGTTGAGATTTTTGGAGGGTTGCCAGGTTGGTTGTCATCAGATCAATGAAACGTGTGGAGTTTAATTCTGCTCCTGATTGTGCCCGTTTTCCGAGAGGCTCCCCAAGGGCACCAGGTCTCTTAGTATGCTAATCCTAAAGCATTAGTTAAGCCCGGCTTTCACTCTCTGTTTAGCTGTCTCACAAACATTAAGACAAATGATAGAGTTTGTGGCTGACCAAAAGAAATTGGAAATGTCCTCTTCTGTGGAAAAATAACACTTCATTATTTTAAAAAAGAAGAGAGTTTGAAGGGAATGTGGTCATGTCTGTCTGTTTTGCATAATGAATTGCAAAATATAGCATTTTTCCTAATTTTTTGCATCTGATTTGGGTGTTTTTGCTATGTAGTACTGAGCCCGATGCAATATCAAATACTTACCTAATATAGATCTAATATAGATATAGATCTATACATCCTTGTTTTTTGTTGTCCATTGGAACCAAACATTTGTCACTTATGTCTGAACAAAGTATCACCAGTATTTTCAGAAGTTACTGAGAAAATAACAAGTAATCTAATCTTACAAAGGAATATTCTGAATAAATATACAGTCTATGAAGCATTTAATTTCAAACATTAATCTGTCTTTACCAGAATAAGTATTGGAATCTGAGATATGCATGTGAATACGGGCTGTTGCACAATAGCAAGGCAAAATCTGCTTTAAATCAACACTGAATGCTCAGGTACAGTTGATGGAGTCTGTGTTTGTGTCATAAAGGGAGTTGTCTTCGCCTCTGAAATCAACAAAAACATTCTTGTGATGTTTTGTTGATATTTCAAGAAGCAAAGACCATGTTGAAATAAATAATGGTAGGTTTGTGTTAAAACTAGGTTGTTATTGTAAACGGTCACCAGTTATGTCTTGAATGAATGTAAACTGAGAAGATCAGGTCAGATCTGTGCAGTTAGCCGTGCGATGTAATCGAAGCTTCAGTGACTTAGAGCTGCATACGTGTTTTTTGCAATATGAATGAAGCAAAACATGCAATGCAACAAACCTTGTGTCTCTTTAAAACTTGTTCGACAGCATGCCCTCTAAACCTCGCACAAAACATGCAAGCATGACAACAATGAGCTTTTTCCACAGGCTTCTATTCAAAACACACCTATGTGCACAAAAACTGTACACACACACACAGACACTGGCCAGCTGTCAGTGTGACTAATAATGCGTCCCGGGGTGGGGCAGACGACTTCTGCTAATGAGTGATATCTGTAGCCTTGCTGTGTATGATTAATGTTGTAATGTGTTACTGACATATAAGAAGCTTCAGGGAAACTATAAGATAGACAAGTCAGACTCTCAAGATTCTACATTTTCCTTTGAAGACAATCCCAGATAACATTTTTAGGCTGAAAGAATGTTTCCATAACATTTCTGCTATGTACCAAATCATTAAAATTGTTATTTAGAGAGGTCTAGGAACATGTTTTAAAGCGTTGTATTTACATTATTGGTTGGTTAAAAGAATGCTATTCAAACATTCTTAAATCTGTATTGTTTAAAAAACAGCCCATAACTACTTAATAATTACTTTTTTTATATATAATGTAAATTGTTGTATTAAATTACTGCAGGAACGTTTAGAGAACTGTAGCGAATGCTAATTTCCTGTTAGCCAGTGATGGGGTGAACCTTTGTAAGGGTTTTTTGACTTACTGGGAACGTAAAAGAATCTCAGTCTTTGACTGATAAACACAGTAAGACGTCTGTGGTCACACTTCCTCCTCCAGGATGGCATGATAGGATGAGGAACAGGAGCTTTGGATAGACGATACTTCTCGTTTTCTTTTCCTTCCTGTCATTCTTTCCCTCTCTTGAGTAACAAAGCCCACCGGTGACAAACACAAGCAAAACAGCTCTATTGTGACATGACACACGCTCACAGGAAATGGAAAGGGCTGCCAACAGGATGGCCTGAAGAACAGATGGAACCTAGACATTACCCCCATTTCACCCCAATTCTATCCAACACACTGACACACACACACAGACACTGACTGACACACACTGACACACACTGACACACACACACTGACTAACACACACACTGACACACAATCACTGACACACACTGACACATTTGTTTTTCTATAGTGGTGACAAAGACTTTGCTTTGACTTGTTATTGTTGTACATGGCTTAAATATATTAATGCATGAATCATTTTAATCACAGAGGACATACCCAGTTCACCCAGCTGTTTTTCAAAAACATTGTAGGGTCTTACTATAAATGCTAAATATTGCTAAACCAATTAATCTTTCTATCCTTATTGTAAACAGTTATACGGTTGGTTGCATTGTAAGTTATGTATCTTTATTATACCAGTATATGTCGTATCTGTGTCTGTATCGGCTACTTCCTGTGTGGCAGTGTGCACGTGTCATCCACTTTATCTCACTATTGTGATGCAATGCGAGTTTGTGTGCACAGGTCTGCATTGTGTTTGTGTGCCTTTGTCATTAGGGAGTTGATAAAGGCCCTCATGCTTTAGAACTGACTCTATCTGCCCATCTGACTGCTTTTAAAAGGCTTTTGTTTCTACTGACAAGATGTCAACATCCTTCACCCCACATTGAGAGCGCGGGTTTGAGGCAGCTGTCTGAAGAGGTCACTGTCAGGGGTGAAAGGTCAAAACCTGCCTCACTTTAACTTTAGCATGTTTGGGTTGCTTATATTAGGTTTAATTGGAATTCTGCATTGGTTAACAAAGGTGCTTTCTGACAGAGATAAACTTTATTACTTCGATATCATAAGTAACAGTCCAAAATGGTGAGGCTTTATTTATTATTTTAATAGTATTACAGTATTGTACAAGATTATGTGTCATGGTGTGATATTGCTTGTTGTCTGTTTTATGGGAGTCGGTACAGGGTTTTATTGTGGGTAGTTTAAAGGGTGTCCTTTAGACCCGAGTCCACTTGCTCCTAAAGCTAAAGGCAGCATTATTGATATTGCACCGCCCCCTAGTGGATGGTGTTCAGTAATATAGACCCAGTGTTTCCATCATCCTCAGACGCTTCGGTCCAGCCCTTTTCAAACACACACCTGCCTGTCATTATGGACTAATCCTGAAAGTAAATTAATGTGATCTTCCTGCTTTTATTGTTTTACTACAGTCTACCTTAAAGACATAAAATGTTAAATTGTATTGTTTTTGTGAGAAATTGCATTTTTTTATTGCTTTGTTAGAACATTATTGAAACGTTATTTTGAACGTTTGAATAGCAATGTAAAGTTACTGATATGATATATAACATTAAGAAAGTTCTACTAATGTTACTGCAAATATGTTTTTGAAAACTTTAGAGAACATTAGCCAATATTCTGTGAACGTTACCTGTTTGCTGGCAAGTATCCGTGTGTGTCCTCAACACACACTGAGTTTTGCTACTAAGACACGTCCCCCTGTTCTTGGCAGACACTCTCTCAGGAGAGATACGCTCTCAGTGATTATGCTCTTCCTAATTTATGAAGTAGCTGAAAGAGTTTATAGACCGAGGAGAAAACATTCTGTCATCTGTCTAACTTAACGACAATAACACTTGTCTAAAAATACCACTGCTTTCTAGGACAGAGTGACTCAGAAACAATAAATTTAGGGTTTTTTTTAAGGCATTTTATGGCTTTTGGTTTAACGATGCAACAAATGCAGACATGCGTGAAAAACGCATGCGTTGCCAGTTGCGCTTCCTCTGCAGTACCTGTGTGCCAAACGCTCTTATTGTAAACGACAACAATGTTAAATAAACCTGTTTTCCTGGTGAATAAAATGGCATATTTTAGTCTGACAGTGAAGTTTAATGACAGCTTAAGAATGTAAATTACAACGTTGAGATGTTATATAAACAGACGAGGGCTGGGTGACATTTCTTTCTTTCCTGTTTATTTAACTATTCAAATTAAATAGTTAAGTTTAGTTTAATATTAAGTTACATTTGAAATATTTTGGATATTTAATGACACATTGGAACATGCACATGGAAATGATTGTATGAATTATTCAGGAAATGATGTACACATGTAGTTAAAATAACATCTCTGCTCTGGTTAAAGACACAGCTGGTGTGTGGTAGACGGGTTGTTGGCACTGTTTTGTGGTGACTTTGTTTCATTACATCTGCCAGAGAGTCAGATGCATAATTAACCAATCACACAGTCTTATCATGAGTGACGTGACATGCTGCAAGGAATCATGGGATTTCTGCCATTTTGTATCCTAGGCGTTAAAAATGCTAATCCATAATTATCTGTTAGCAGGTAATATAGATGACATCCATGGTGCTATTAAGGACAATGTGGAAATCCATGGCTTGTCTTCCTAAGACATTGATTCAGAGGGAGTTTATTGAGCGGCAGATGAGAACATGATCATTTGGATCAGATTACACACTTCATGAAGCGGTGTTTGATTTCACAGCTGTAGAGATGTTGCGTGCAGAGACAGAACGTGTGCTCCATTCATTCCTTCCTTCAGCCTGAGAGAGAGAGAGCGAGAGAGAGAGAGAGAGAGAGAGGAATGTGTTAAGGAGGTCACCATGGATCAACAAGTATTTGCAGAACCTTGTTCTAGAGGTGATGTTGAGCCCCTCAGGTTCACGAGTGCCAAAAGTCAGAGGTCACACAGAGGGTTCTGTTAGTCATGGGTCACGCTCATGGTCTTTGTGAACAGAACAGGGAATGAAGTGATGAGAGAACTGATGACTTTTCATTTAGCATTTCTGCCAATTCTGGGATTTCTGACAGCTTGTTCTGTCTTTACATTGTTGCCAAAATTTTTCTTTTGTATAATTAACAGAAATTTAATGGTTTAGGCTAAATTAAATTGCAAACATTTTTAAATGTTCTCCTACACAAGTCGTGTGGAATAGCCGGTGCACTCACAAACAAACATACACACAGATTTTCTGTGGTCGTTCAGACACATGCTTGCAAACAGCCACAAGACAAATAAACTCGGATCATAAAAATGTGGGGACAGAACACAATAAAATCTCTCGTCTTGGCATCCTGGTCAGCGTTTATATTTTAAAGCTTAATTTAAAAAATTCTCCAGCACACTGCCAATTTAGAAGCTGTTTCTAGACTCAGAACCCCAATTAGTCTTAGAGTTTAGTAAACAAAGATCTCCAAGGAAAACTTGGAGGCAAAATGTTGTTATCTGGCAAATAAACAAGAGTGTGACGCTCACTATTTGAATAAATTGATTTGACTATCAATAAAGTGTTTAGATACTTTAATTGATCTAACCTGCTTAAAAAAAGAGGACTGGTAAATAAACGAAACTCACGTTTTTAAAGCGAACAGTCAGATCTTGTGAAGATGTTTGTACTGGCATGATGGAGAAAACTGCACCTGCTTACCCTATTTTGAGTTAATGATCATGTGCACGGATTCATGACACTTATTTCTTCAGAACACTGCTCCAGTTTCCAGTCTGACCCGCCCTGTTAACAGCTGGACGCCATGAGCACCATGAGAAACATAAACAGCCTGTGCAAGTAAATATCTTCTGTTGCTTTTGCTGATTGGCTGCTGATTGGTCAAAAAATAATTTACAGACTAGATAAACTTATTTAAATGAAATGTATGTTCACAATATAAAATAGAAACAAGTGTGTTGGTGTATAAAATGCTTATTAAATTTTAACAGTATTTTTTATACTGTTCGGATGCATTTTCGGATGCACAATTAGATCACTGTGTCAGGGGCTGCCGTGTGGGTATAGTTTAATCATTAATTACACACACTGTATATTTACAATCCACAGGCTCCCAATGTGTGAATCAAACAGGCTAACCGCTGTTGCATTGTGGTCATGTTATAATGTGTTTGAAGTTTTGCTGTTGTGTGTTGTTTTGGGTCAGTGCCAGTTGTCAATAGAGTTTATTGGATCACTGGTTTGGATGGACAGTCTTAAATAGAAGATGATTTCTGCTGTGGTGAGACATGAATTTAAACAAACCACAGCGCTGGTTTACATGTTCAGACACACACACAGACTTTCATGCATTCAAATACATATTTAGGATATTTTACTACTGTAATATTTTGACATTGTTGTTTTGAAGTGCAATTTAAGCAAACAAATGTGGTAGTTATCTATACAGTAATCTATACTGTGTAATCTATAAATGTACCATGGATTATTAATGTTATTGCACCATAGATTAAATTAGATAGTTACATCAGACCTCTTACCCCTCATTTCCTGTGCCCGGGGCAGTGTGTTAATGTTTGTTTGTGTTTTTGCATAGACAAAACACCTCTTTCTCTTTCATCGCAGTGTTTTATCCTGCCTCACGGGTCACTAGCATGGTTTGTTTGCTCTTAGCTGGATATTCTGGTCTGGACAGGTCTAGCGAGTTGAGCTGCCGGTCCTTCATATCGTGAACGGGTCACAGCCAGTGGACTTGCCTTAAAATTATAGGCAAGTCATCACTGATCCAGGATCAGAAGTCTTTGGCCGGGTTGTGTTTTGTAGGAAAACACTGCAGAGAGTCACAGGAGAGTGTGGAAGGGAAACCCAGAGGAGGAGGTGTGGAGAGTCCAGTCAAACCTTCAGTGGTTGCCATACCGACGGAGGGGAGGGGCAAAGATCACAGGGAGAGATCAGAGGAGAGGAAGGGAGTGTTTGGGGGCTGGTTTTAAGGTCATATTTCACCAGCACTC
The DNA here is from genome assembly GCA_036877545.1 of Yasuhikotakia modesta. Lineage (NCBI taxonomy): Eukaryota > Metazoa > Chordata > Actinopteri > Cypriniformes > Botiidae > Yasuhikotakia > Yasuhikotakia modesta. The sequence continues at coordinate 130,263 of JBAJNP010000086.1, read as the reverse complement.
TGGTTGTTAGTAATCCTAAACTTTCGGTCTCGCAGTCGGTGCGTGTGGGTGCTCTCTGGTCAACTGTCACTCAGAGATCTCAGAGCGGTCTTGACTTAACACTTGGTGGACTTAGCAATTACGATTGTAAGCTTAAGTCCCAGGTGAGTGACTCACACCCACAGACAAACTCCATTCAGCAACGTGAGAGCGTCCGGAGAAGCGTCCAGCAATTGCGAACGCCAGGGAAGTAAGACACACTGCACAAGTGTGTGTAGCTGTCACATGGGTGTAAGATGTTCACTGAGGTCAGTGTGCAATGATGACAGGACTTCTCTGTTCAGTCTCTCGGATTTGTGGATGTTATAAACGTTCTTGTTCAACTGGACATTGTTTACCTGAACCTGGATGTCTTCAGTTGGATCTTGAGTTTTGAGACTTGATGTCCTTTATTATTGAGCTTTTTGTTGTGTATTTTTGAAAGTTTATGAATTTTACTGTGCTGAAGATTGTCTTCTCAGCAGACATCAAATCTCAGTTGGGGAAAGACCGGCTATTTTCCAGCCTGCTGCCTCAGTTAATTGCCACTTCTGGGTTTCAGCACTCGTTTTGGGATTTCCAGGACTCACAAGTTTTTTTTCTAGCTAGCAGATTAGCAGATGTTTTGTCACCGTGGTTGAAAAGGACCTTTGTTTCACCTGTGAATGTTGACCACCATTCATCATCAAGTTTGGTCAAGTCCTCTTTAGGACAAAGTTTTGATGTCTTTGAATTGTTTTTAGAAAAAAAACAAATTTTCTTTTATTTTGGAGCCTCATGGATTTACAAATCCAGGACTTTATGATTATTAAGCATAAACTGTGTAATATAGTTCCGCTATATACGTATAGATCCCTGAGGATCTGTGAGGACAAGTAAGACATTGTTCAACCCTTTCCAGTTTTTTAAGAGGGGATGATGAGGGAAAAGCGCTCTGCGTCTTTTAGGAAGGAGAAGGGCAGGACCGAGAAGGTTGCCCCGATTTCTCGTGCTCTCAGCTGGCTGAGCGTCTCCTCCCTGTCCCAGCAAACCCGTAAACTGTTCCGCAGTCAGAACGGCCTCCATAGGCACTCACACGCTCCACACGGAGACAATGAAGATGAAGATGAGTGGGTGTATGCACCACAGCACTACATAGGTGAGGTGTGGGCCTGAGTGTGTGTGAGAGGGTGTGTGTGTAAGAGAGAGAGTGTGTGTGTGTGTGTGTGTGTGTGTGTGTGCGTGTAATTGAGTGTGTGTGTGTGAGAAGGTGTGTGTGTGTGTGTGTGAGAGAGTGAGTCATCTTATCTTGTCAATCTTGTCTTATAAAGTAACAATCTTAGTTTTTTCTTTCTGCATTTAAATGCATTACATCAATGTTCTTTAAAAAAACTTATAACAAATGTCTGAATTGAAAACGTTATTCACATATTAAACAACTGTAGCAATAGCAGCAGGCTGGTGATGTGCTGTGTGAGATGTTTGCTGTAACAGCTGTGTGTCCTGACGTCTCTGTCGCATTTGCATTTATTGTCACTCAAGCAGGAAGCCAGACTGTAAGTTGTTTACAAGCAAGAAATTAGGTCACTGTCTTGTTTTATTACAGGTTTGCCATTGTAACAGTTGTTGACACATCTTCTAACAGGTTGAGTGAGGTCTGTGGGGCTGATGGGAGGGGGCAGGTATGGGCTTCTTTGAGTCCGGAAATATGGAGGGAATGTTAGAAAGATAGCAACAGTGAATGAGTTTGTGTCAATGGGTGATGTCACAGGCTGGTGGCGATACAGGCATGTGATGCCAATTTTGTGTGTGTGTGTGTGTCATTTTCATTTGTTAAAATGCTATACAATTATAGTAAATAAAGCTTTATTGGACTAGTTATACAAGGTTGGAGTTGCATTGTGGGTTAGGGTTAGGTTATAATGCAGACTTCTAACAAAAGAAGTCTATGGAATGTCCCCATTTTGTGTGTGTGTGTGTGTGTGCGCGCATGTGTGTGTGTGTGTGTGAAGATGTCTTTGTCTGCTGTAGTCACTTCTTCAGACACAGCGGTGGATTTAATGCAGGTTTCAGATGTTCTTTCCATTAATAAATTAATTGTCTTTTACAAACATTGAATGAACGTTAAGGTAAGCAAATTAAAGCATATTGATTTTGTGCATCTGGAAAGGTGTTTTGGCCTAGAATTGAGTTATTTGAATATCATTTGTAAAGTGTTCTCATGCGTTTTGCATGCAATCAAATGTGAACGCTGTGATGATAAGACAGTGCGAATGTGAACAGGCGAGACTGAAACCGATTCCCAGTATCCAGTGGAAGTTATCGCTAATCACTCTCATTCAGATCTTGTCGTGTTGACCTGGATGTCAGTGGGAGATAGTTTGCTTTGTAAATGAAATGACAAACCTGCCACACCGGCATTAAAGCTGAAACTCCACCCGATGCCTCTGTAGACCTTTTGTGTATTGGTTGACCTGTTTGTGTGTGTGTGTTTTGTTTTGGGGTGGAGGTGTAACTTTATACTTGTTCTAATAAGATACTCTGTCAGGCAGAGTAACGTTACTATAGGTTGTTGCCCCAGCACTCGGGTAAAATTAGTCTTTCTTTAGCCGTCAGTTTTAATTCTGTTTACACTCGTGGTTTGTTTAGTTTGGCACGATTTTAACAATGAGGTGTTAAATAGAACTGATTTATGATCAACTCTGTCCCAGTGTGAACAGCTCTGTTTATTAATGGTGTATTTGTTTACACCCTGATAAACTGTTTTTGGTTCTACGGGATGTTAAATTTATCATATTTCTGTGAAAAATAACATCTTAACTTCTGACCTGTAGATATTTGACGGTTGTTGCTTTAATCGGGGATTTTGATTGTCAAATTGTTTTGACTTTATACAGTATATGTACTGTAAATATAGTCAGACTTTTCCAAAAGCCCCTAAATTTAAAAGCTATATTAAAACGGCTGATGTTGACAACCATATGTGCTCCTAAATTTAAAACATGTATTTATACGTTTGGCACCTGCGTTGGTACATGCAATTCTAATTAAACTAGCCTAACTGCTGCTCCTGTGCTCTGTCTTTAAATGCATCCTATAATTTTGGCCTGTCAGGGACTTGTTGTAGACCCATAATTTGGGTGTGCGGGTTGCCCAGCGACAGGATGTTTTTGCCCGTCGCCATAGCAATGAATTGTCTGATTGTGTGGCAGTCCCTGTTCTCCCTGGGACAGAATCTTTCTGAAGACAAATGTCTCTCAGTACTAGAGGCAGTATTGGACAGTATTGCGTGCCTCTCCTGTGAATTAATGAGATGGTTTTATAATGACTAAAGAGGTCACATTCTGTTCATTTACATATTAATTTTCCATCACAGACCAGTGCAAATTATAGCTACCTTTAAATTTACCCATCATGCCCTTGGTGAGTTGCCTATGAAGTTCATTTCTACAAATCTTGTTTGAATTTTAACCTGTTTACTAATTCAAATACTCACAAATGCACTGATTTTACCATTTACAAGTTTATAACATATAGATTTTCGTTAATTAACCCTTATGTTCAACCTCATGTTTTGTACAGTAACAGTAAAATGAGGATTTGGGTTTGTTGTTTATTACATGCATATTAATTTACAAATTACATAATATATAAATCAACAGCTGTTCAGTTTCTATGAGTTATATAACAGTTTCTAACTGTAAATCCAGCAGATATTACATGCATTACAGCTATTATGGCATAACTGATGGGCGGTGTTTTTTAATCCCAGATTAAATTTTATGTACATCGTTTTTTTTTTTTTTGATACATATTTCCTCTGGTTTATGACATTTTAAGGTAAAGTTGTTTCTGTATATTATGTTGGGATACAAGAAGGTGTTATAATTTATAAAAATGCACAATATAGCTTTAAATTCCTTATATATTATTACCTAATTTCAGTTTTGCCTTTAGAGCAAAACTGATGACATCACATAAAGACAGTTTGTTAATGGAAGCATCTGTTATGTCATTAATACAATAATTGCTGCTTTGAATAATTGTCTAACTTACTTTCTCTTTTTCTCTTACCTTTTCTATCTTTCTGTTTTTCTCCATGTGCTGTTCATGATGGACTGTTATGTGGGTCATTCAGGTGAGTAAATCACTATTTACATATTACTGGATCATTCTATATTACAGGACATTGTAAGAGTATTTTAGCTTTGTAATTAATACTTTGAGTCTGGGATAAAGTGAAAAGTTCTAATGTTAAATATTTTGGTTTACAAAGCTACAAGTTTACAAATTTGGGTGTCCATTGTGGGCAATTTTCTATAGCTTCTAAAGTATATAGGTAGGTTTATCTTAACCTTTATGAGTTATACCATATAAGTAGTATTGTAACTAGTACTTGTAGTGCTATATAGAGATAAATCTACAGCTTAATATTATCTTCACCAGACTTCATTTAGTGGTATTTTAATGTACCTGTTATGAAATTAGGACTGTCAAAATTCTGACTTTACTGGTAATTTAAAACGTTGAGGACTGCATTGACTGACTGCAGTAATGTTGACCCAGTCAGTCTCATGACAGGGTGTGTTCTATGTTACTGGGCTATTTATGCCCTGCTTTCAAAAAAGCAGAACAAAAGTCATGCTGGGTCACACAATTGACTGACACATACAAACACGCCGCACGACTAGCATTGAAAACAGAGTAAAAAGACTGTGATCTGACCTCTGATTTAAGTTTTCTTATGCATGTATCAAAATACTGTTATGACAATTATTTATGCCTCCTTATGCACTAACATTTTCATGCATGCCTGCAGGACACATTTAAGCTGTTAGATGTATGTTTGGGCTTTTATTGAACATTGATTACCCCCCACCCTTGATTTCCCCAAAGCCCCTTATTTGTGGCACGTACACACCCAGAATATATCGCTTTTTGGACCCGTCACATTATTGTTTAGTAGCAACTATTGTCACAGCGTTTGTGTTGTGTACAGGTTCTCAGTAAGTGCTGTAGACTTCATAGCTTTAATATTTACAGCTTTTCAGTTGTTGTCTCAAACCCTGTCAGCAGTTTTTGCCAGAGTCTAGGTCATTTAACCCTCCATTGGAAATCAATGACCCTGGTTTTGGGCTTATTGTGGACTCCATTTCCATGCTGACTAATTTACTTTTCATTACACTGACACCACCTGATGTCACTTCCAGTTTGTCTCTCTGGTTCCTCATGCTTTGTAGCCAAATAGTTAGTGCTGGTTTGAAAGCTCTAAACTATATGCATGTATAAATGTTAATGTAAGCTGATTGTGTCACATGGTATGTAGCTTAATGCAGTAAAGGACTTTTGTAAAACCTCATGTTTTGGCAAATAATCCGTCACTGATCCGTTGGACATACTCATATGGGAGCGTCTGTGTAAGTTGTTTAAATGGCCGTCTGACAGGCGGCTGCTGAGCTGTTGCCGGGTTTGATAACAGCGCCGCAGTGTTTCAGGGATTAATGTTATTGTGATTTATCAGGGCACAGTTGAAAAAAGGGCTAATCCTGAGCTTCTGTCCTGTTACTGCTGACTGTCCAAAATCACCACACAATCACAAACGCATTACACCACCCTTAAACCTGTGATGTAGGACTTGTGTGTTTTATTTCAGCACTCAAATCACTACTGGATTGTTAAAAACAAAAAAAACAACTTTCCCTAAACTTTAAAAATGTTCCCTAAACTTTAAAAATGTTATTGCTACCTAATTGAAATGTTACAGAAACATTCGTACAACGCAAAATTGTCTAGTCAGATTTTAAGGTTAGCGTTAGAGTTTAGAGAGCATTTAGTTTTGCTCTTGATGAATCAACAATGTGAATGTGAGTGTATATATGTGCATGTGCATACATGTCAGAAATTGGGCAATACAGGAAAGGAGAGAGACATCGGGTAGAGAGCGCACTGGGATGACAGGAAGGTGGGCGTGGCTGTGGTGGGTGAACGAGCGAGTTAGAGGGGGAGAGAGGGAGTGACACAGAGGGAATGTCAGTGACTTTGCATGTGTTCCCATGTGAGGACTGGATGTGGACTCACTCGTGGGATTGAAATCTTCAGGAACTAATGGACACAGTGCCTGAACCATGTCTTGTCTAGAGGGTGAGATACGTGTGTGTGTGAGTTAGGATGCTGTACTTTTCGTATTGTGTGTGTGTGTGTGTGTGTGTGTGTTAGGATGCTGTACTTTTCTATATCTAAGTATTGTGTGTGTGTGTGAGGGTGTTTGAAAGAGTGATAGAAAACGATTGATATTGCTTGTTATTGACGAGGAATGTTATTGACATTTTTCCTGCTGTTGTGGCAGGAAAATGTTTCTTGCTTTGGGATTTCCTTGTTGTTTTTCCTTTGGCACGTTTTCTGCAACAGTTTTTGCTTTTTCTGAGATGTAGGAAAGGTGCGTTTCCTGTGTGTTATATATATTTTTGAGAGTTTCTCATAGCTTAATCCTACTTTATTGTTAATGTTTGAAACAGCACACGTTTTATTGAGAGGATGTTGTTTGTTCATGTAAATCTGCATTAGATTTGTTGCCAAGCTTCTTAGTGAGATATAAATGCTGTGTGTGTGTGTGTGTGTGTGTGTGTGTGTGTGTGTGTGTGTGTGTACTGGTCAGCTGCTGAAAGCACATTTGTTACAGACATGTGGGGCTGTGCAGTGGACATCATAAGTGTGTTTAATACAGAAACTGTTTCTAGTTTTCTGCCTTTGTTTATCTTGTATGATCTTGTGAACTCTGTGTAATGCAGATACAGGTTAATTGATTAGAGAATTTGCTTACACAGCCATTTAAAACTTATCCAGCTTTTTCAGTAAAGGAACTTAGCATCTATAGCATTTATTACAAGAGTCTGATGTCTGAAATGTGATTTCTAAACTCTTAGCCACTAACCACTTAGATGTTGTTGGCCTACTTCTGCAGATGTTTAATGATGAGTACATTTTCAGACGGGACATGATTTAAAGAGCAGTTCATGCAGTAAATCTGTCTTTTAAGAGAAGGACGGAGGTTCTGGCTCAAATGGCCAATACACAGGATTTGAGGAGAGTTGAGTTAACAAGACGTTGGCTTACATTACAGATTTAATTAGAGATATAAACTGAGGTAAATGAGGTTGAGTTTTATGTTAACGTTTGACTGAATTTGTTGACTAACCGTTGATGAAGTTTGAGTGTTTGTTTGTTTGTTTGCGCAGTAGCCATATGCGAGTTCCACAGTGTATGAATGTGGAACTCAGACCCTATAGCTATGTATGGCAGACCTATGTAACCCCTAAGTTCAGAGTCTATGTACCTATGTAACCCCTAAGTACAGAGCCTATATTTAAACATACTAAAGGCATGTTGGGCTTGTACTGCATGGGATGTTTTCGACTTTATAGACCTGCTTTTACAGACCATATGGATAGCCTCCACACACATGTTGTTGTTTATGTTCTTTCAAAAAGGTTCCTGTAGTAACATTAGTAAATTGTTTAATAATGTTGTGTGTCATATCAAGAATGTTGCTTTTAAGTTGTTAAGAATTCAAAAATGTTTAAGTAATGTTTTAACCTAGCAATAAAGTTAATACAACATCATTTTAAATGTTCCTAGAACAGCTGGAAATCTTTTTAGCAATCAGCTGAAGACATGTTTCAACAAAGCATTACATTTTAGTTAATATTATTGGTGCAGAAATCAGACAGTTCTTGTTATCTCCACATACGTGCCATTCAGTCTGTTGTGATATTTACACACTTGTTAACATTCTTGTTAACCTTGATACCGTTTTAGTTCTGATCTGTCCATGACCTGTTGTGCTGCTGGTATATGAAAGGCCATGACTCTCAGATTGATCTCTTACTCTCTGACCCCTGTGAGCCGTTCTCACGCTTCTGTCTGGCACATTCCTCGCCGCTCGGCTTACGTCTCGCTCGCCCTCACACTTACTCATCGTTCTTCACACGAGGTTTCTGTGGTGAGTCTTCTCTGAACACGAGGGATGGGTCTGGGCAGGTTAGTTTCGTTTTCTGTCAACAATTTGACAAATCGCTTTGTTTGTAGGCAACTTTTTAATCCTGTGTATGTGAAATAATTATTTTTCTCGAACGGTGGACCTGTTTTTTCTTGCCCAGCTATAGAATAGATAAAAGATGCCGCTTTGACAGAAACTAAAAAGGGGTGAATATGGTTTTGATGTTAGTTGTTTGACTTGTATTTCAATTATTTAAAAGAATTGCTGGATGGTTTTTTTATATGGTTTGGAAAAACATCCTCATATTGGTTAAAAACAGACCCTGAAAGGTTTGCTATTCCTGGGTCCAAATTTCTGACACTGGCTTGTGGGACTGTAACGCAGTATATGAACTCTTCTCTAGCTAGAGGGCGCCATTTCCCTGTTTGTGACCTGGCCTGCTTGCTTAGCTGAAAGGTCACGTAATTGCCACCTCAGCAGGTTAAAACACCCAGCAGACTTTAATCAGATTGTATTTAGATTAGCACTTGATTACCTTGTCATAATGCAGCACTCAATACTACAGAACTCGCTGATGACAGTACAGGAAGTGTGATAAACAGTCATAGGGCAGATAAAATCAGAAATGCTGGTTTTCTTTGGAAGCTGTATGAATGAATTTCCCTCTTTGACTGAAACGTTTCTATTTCAAGAACGAATATGACTTTGCTGGTTGTTTCATTTGATATGTCTGTTTACACACATTTTGGTGGTTCACATTTTGGTGAAGATACAGTATGTAATGCAGTGAATGTAAGGTCAGTAGTATTACACAGGTTAGAATCAGTGTGTTACTTTTTGTCAGCAGCTCTAGTTGTCTTGAATCCGGGCTTAATTACCTGTAACATGGGGGCATCTGTGTGCCTGTGTGTCTGATAATCTGGGTTAAGAGATTAACTCAAGAGAGGACCAAGCTAATACAAACACACTGGTCAAGCAGTAGCAGGACAAAGAGGATATAGTTAGCCTTCACTTATTCCTAACAGAGCAGCGCTCCTCAACAGGAACCAGCAGGAACTTCATACAAGATCTTTGGTTTTGAGGAGGATCTTCATTTGTATGTTTTCTTGTTTGGATATCAGATTTCCAAAACAGTCTGAACACAACGCAGATCCCTTTGTTAACATCTTGGGAGGCATTTTCTATTTCCCTTTATTGGCATTTCATTATCTTTTCTCCAACATCATGGTTTGAAGCCTCTATTTTGCAACATCTGAAACCTTGAAAATCCTGGAAATTTGGGATCCTGATGTTTATGAAACTGCAGAGTAGCTGAATGTGGTTTGGCAGATCTTTTGCTTGTTTTTGGATGCTGGTCTGCGTGTAATTTGACACTCAGTGGATTGTGGCCTTTGTTGGTGAAAATCAATTCAATTCAAGCGGGACCAAAAGAAAAGAGTGTGGAGAGGAGTGGAGGGGTTTGTCTTCTGAAGATCCAGGGCTTTGACGAAGGGTCCCTTGCGTGCTACAAAGCCCGCCCACTTCTTCCCTTCCCCCAGGGTTGAGGTGGGAATGGCAAGAGTCAGGCCTGAAGTTGGAAAAGGGGGCGTGGAAGCTTGGTAAGAGGGAGGGGTTTAAACCAATGCCCGCCCCCGGGACAGCTCCAGGCCTGAAGATCCTTCAGCATGCTAACATATGCTCATCACCTCTCAACGGTTCCTGTACTGGGCTGCTGGTACAAGGCCTGCTATAAGCAGCGGGATGCCAACCATTGAAACTGCAAGATGGGAAACACTCCACCCTCACAGCTCCAGTCTGCGGTTCCTGATCAAGCCCCCGGCACCAGGAGCGACTGTGGCATCAGGCGTAGATTGTATGCCTCAAAGGTCCATCAGAGACCAGAATCACTATGGACTCCTAAACCCATGCTAAGAGTTGAGGGCAAAGGAGATACCCTTACACGCTCTCAGTCTTGTTGCAAGAGGAACTCTATATCCTGCTTTCCCTGTAAGTATAATGCTGTGAGTTCTTATGGTTGTGAATGTAGTAACAGTTTGTCTGGTGTCGTGTTGAATTTAGTGTTGAATTTAGAGCTGTGGTCTGTGCTATTGAGGAAATTGACATTTATACTTCATGGAATTAGAAAAAAGGACATACAAAAAATTAATGTAGGACATTAATGACATTAATGTCTGAACATGACTGTGCGATTATCAACATTGTATAACTGCTTCAGACATGAGCCATCCAGTCAGAATTGTAGTTAGAACTCTCCATTGGACTAGCACAATTGTAGTTGTCTTTACGTTGATTTTAACTGCTGTGCTTCCAACACATACCATGATGCTGTCATTGTCTTTGGGGTGACTGCTTTTGTATGAGGCTTTGTGGCCAATCCGTGCGCAGATTGCATGGTTAAGATTTTGTGACCTTTGACCTTTAGAGACACGACTTGACCCCTCAGGGCCTCTTCTCTTCCTGCTTTCATAAGGTTAGCTTAATTCACTCTGTATCGCACAGAAAGCCATTTATTGATCTTAGCATCTCGCATATGGACACATGGCCGTTCATGATTTACTGAAACCTTCGATCAATCACACATGCTGACGTTTGTTCTGAAGTATGCAAAAAGGTGAGAAATTGATGGAGGATAACGTAACTGTCAGGTTATGCGATTTCAATAATATACAGGGTAGCGCCTAAAGACCACCTTTGTGTAACCCCCAATTTCAAAAAACAGTCATGTCTTTAATCAGTCTTGACATTTAGGTATCTAGATAGACCCTTTAAGATCATGTTTGCATGTATTGATTGTCCATATAAGTCGTATCAGATGCCCAGATACAGTAGAATGATAAGAAGCAGGAATGTCAGTGGGAATCCGGGACAATAGGGACATCTGACTGATCTTTCCCGATTCTGATGGAGGGGACAGAACTGACCCAGATCCGGCGTCCCATCACCTACAGAGTCAATTATTATCTTATAAAAGCAGCGGAGAGGACAGGAGGGTGAAGAGGGGAACAATGGATGAGTGAAAATGAGAATGAGATTGAAGAAGAGAGATTAGATGTAGAGATTCTACAATGCAAAGAGATGAGATGACAGAGATGGAAGGACAAAAAGGTTTTGGTCATTAATTAAATTATATAGAGAGATATATATTGAAATTGCAGTGGATATATTTTTTTATATATATCCATATTAAGTCTTAAAATATAAGTTGTAAGTTGTAAAAAATTGTTTTTAAGAACATTATTTAAACTTTTTTGTAATTTGTAACATTTAATGTAACAATTTCACATTAAATGATTTAATTTGTAACAGTAATGTAACAATTTTTTAACATTACTTAAGAATAACGCTTTTGAAATGTTTATTAATATTACGCCTAACAAGACATTAATGCATAAAAATTTCTAATAACTTTAAAAGACCTTTTAGAGAGTGTTAGCCAACATTCTGAGAACGTTCACTGTTAGCTGATTAGGCGTTTTTGTTTCTGATGTTTCGTCATTTTGTCTCTAAACATTAATGTTGCTCATTGAGAGTGTGGTCTGTATCCGCAGGGTTCAGTTTGGGCTGTCGATTCTGTCTCTCCCTCCTCACACCAGTCTGAGCTGATCTGTTGTGACAGTCCAAGATGTTTCAGAGATCAGCTCTGCTTTGTCTGAGCACTTAGCATTCATGCCCTGATGAATTAACAGTTTCACTGCCAGCTATAAACTAAACTTGTGTTTTAATATTATTAAAATATATGTAACTTTTTTGGGGGGAAAAGTCACTACATTGTCTTGTTTGCATTAATTTAAAACTTACTGTGCATAACTTTTACATAACATTATAGTCATTCAGTTATCTCAAGCCATTGCAGTGTTTATATTGCGATATTTGTGTTGTTTTGATATATTGTGCAGCCCTGGTTAATACACACTTGTTTCTTTTTTCCCCGTTTTCTATTCCTGTCAGTTTTCTTTGCTTCTTGCTGTCTTGTATTGTACTGTAACCCTGTTTCAGGTGAAGCTGTGATACAGTATTAGACAGTGAGCAGGTGTTGCACAGATCTGTTAAGCTAAGCTCAAGCGTCCTGGCCAGTGGTTGGTCAGGCTGATATATCCCTCAATGACTCGAGGGACTGACAGAAACCAGCAGGAACGAACACTGAATAATGAGGCATGTTTAACCAAATTCATTTCTCCAGGGGGAAGGAAATTGAAGCCAGAGAAACGCATTGTTTGCGGAAGCATAGAGAAAATTGCACAAAATGGATGGTCTTGTCTTGTTTGCATAACCTGAGTGGCTACTGTTAGAATTAAACTGAATTAAAATTATTTTTCAGCCAATCAACTCGTAAAGCACATGGAATCCTTCATGGATTGGTGGAAAAATGGTGTTTAAATTAGGTGGTGCCTTGGAAAGCAGTCCAGGGCCGTGTTAGCATCATAAACTAGCTTAACCCGACCCCAGTGGTCACTTCACTGAAGACCACTCAGATAACTCCTTTGCCCCCCTGCCTGAGCAGGCCAGAGTTATTTTTAGTCCTTACTATTGTTTGTGGCAGTGCTTGTATCCTTAATCTCAGTGAGGGATTGTGGGTAGCATGAGCCCCTTGCTGTGCATTTTGAATAAAAAAGGCTTCGTTTTTACCCTGACTGACTAACTCTTACAGTTCTGTCCAGTAGAATGACAAAAGGACTTTGTTAACGGTCAAATCCCCTCAGGGATGCACACATCTCCTGCTGACAGCAGAGCCAGGACAAAAGAAATCTCCCTGCTTATGTTACCATTCCATAAAGACGTGGATTCTGTTACTCCTTTCTCTTTCCATCTTTCACATCGCTTTTCTTTAAAAATTTCCCTCTTTGTCCTTTTCTTCCACCCCCATCTCATTAATATTGTGGAGGCGGAGCTACTTGGCTTTATAGAACTGTCCCTCAATGTGTGGTCAGTGTCCTGTGAGAATGAGTGAGACCTGTCAGTCATTATGCAGGGCAGTTTTCTGTTGTTTGTAAATGATTAGTGGTGTTAATTAGTGGTGCTTGCCCATACAAACTCTTAGCACTCCAAGGTTTTGGCTAGTATGCATGGGTCAGTTTTTCATGACTAGTAGATGCTGTGCCTACTAATCTGATGGGGGACAAACGCATCTTTCTTTATATACGATATTAAAAGCAACATGTATTTTTATAGCATCAAACACGAATTACAAACCTTTCTTTAAAACAGACCCCCATAGCAAGTGCATGACAATGGCCTGGCAATAATCAATGATATTTTAATTCAAGAAATGTGATAATCTATTTCTACATCTGTTCTCCGTTTTCTCATACAACTGTAGATGCGTCAATAAATGTCAGTTGTGGTTCTGAATTCATTCTAATATGAAGGTTTTCTGTGGTCATTCATCACAGTCTGTGTTTGTCTGGAAACACAGCTGTTCTAATGAACTTTGGAGACCATCTTTGTTATTTATATGCATTGTGTGTTGGTTGTGCGTGACAGGGGGTCACTACATGTGTACGCGCGTGTGACGTACAACGCCTCATTTCTGCTCTAATTCTGTCACGACAGCCCCTTTCCATCACTGTGAGATTGGGTTAAATTGAGTCTTTCTGGCTTGTATGGTTTAGTTTAGACTCTAATTGGGCCTCATGTTCCATCATGGCTGCTGTAATTAAGTTTTGGTTGCCAGATTAACCTCTTTAGGGGATTGAGAGGTAAGTATTTTTTAGCTGGACATCAGGTGTTCTCAGAATGGGGATTTGGTTGGGATTTGTCAACAGATAAATTGAACAAAACAAATTTGTTCATGTTGCTTTATAAATAAGTGCAAGTGTTATTTAGAAGAACATTTACTGCAAGAATGTTTAGCCAAACGTTCTAATAACGTTAGGTTTCCTGTCTTCTGCAATATTTCTGTGCTCTGTTTTGTTTATGTAGCTCAGATAGCAGTGCGTTGCTTTGTTTAGTAACAAGGTCATGGGTTTAAGTGACAGAAATTACTGTTTACTTGAATGCACTTTAAATCAGCATAAATGTAAATGTATGATCATCTCTCAGCTTATACAGCGTGAGGTTATAGATCAACACAGGACTCAGATTCAGAGCGGGGATCCGACAGGCGTCACTTAAATTGATCATTTGTGTTAAATGACATTAGAGGGACCTCAACAGACATTAGAGATAATTAAAACGAATTGTTCAGGTTTAGTCTTGATGGATATTAAAAACCTGTGTGTGATGTTTGTGTTGCATTAAACAGTCTCTAGTTTGTATATTAATGCATGTATAGTGGTAACACACACACACACACACACACACACACACACACACACAGTAAGAGGATTTGAATACATCAGGTGTTTGTGATCTCTATGGGAACAAGTGAATCAACAGCAGTTAAAGCTTTAGTGACATCTTTAAGTCTCATTAACTCTGATAAATACATCTGACAGAGGACCAGCATTCTGTTGCTTTACCTCATAGCCAGACATATCTGAGAGCTCACAGGACATTTATACATGTAAGACAAGACATCTATCATAGTACAAATTTGTTTATGAATTAGGCCTAGAAAAATACCTACTTTGCTACTGTAATGAACACAGTCGCATAACCAGCCAGACAAAGTCTGCCAGGAGTCTTCAGAGACTTGTTATAAAACAGAAAGAACCAAGACAATGTGAATAGAGGGATTTAGGGTAAAGAAAGCTACAGAGAAGCTGTGAGAGGGAGAAAGGTGTGGACTGAATATTGGATACTGTGAATTCAATGTTTTTAAGCCCTCTAATACAATCTGCGTCTAGACTGACCATAAACACTAGATGGCGCCAATCATACAGAGTTTAATAGGAAGATATAAGGTTTTGTTTTGCTGGTGTTTGTGTGTGTTTCCAACAATACTGGTTTTGTGTGTGTGTGTGTGTTTCCAACAATACTAGTTTTGTGTGTGTGTGTGTGTGTGTGTTTCCAACAATACTAGTTTTGCTGGTTTGATTGTCTTTCATCGTTAAAGTGAAATATGTTGGTCCTGACGAGGTTAATCCGATGGGGGCCTTAAAATCCAATATTTGCTCATTGAATTACCCAGACTCCTCTGGGACTCCTCAGAGGCAGAGGCCTGTTATCAAAGCGTTTTTGGGATCTATATGAAATGAACTCTCGTTTTTTCTGTTGCTGGTTCTTCATCATTCTGAGAGGACGCAGGGATACCGGAGAGCCGAGGAGGGGATATTTGAGTGCTTTTTAAAGAGCCCTTGTGAACCTCTGCTTCTATCTTCGCCTTTATAATTCAGAGAGGGTTATGGGTTAGGATTAAAGTATATCCAAGCCGCCGTTACAGACACCTGCTCCAGAAAACCCCTCGAAACACACCTCCCACCCTTCAGCATGCACTTGTAGGGTCTTTTTATCACTTAAGGAAATTAATGTCAAATGTCTCTTCAAAGATGCCTATTTAAATATCTTCTCTACTTGAAGGGCCAGAATTCTGAGGCTAAATGGTCTTTTCGTGTGTCGTAGGGGGTGATGAATTAGGGCTCTGGGTAATGATGGTAATTAAAGCGGGTCGTGTGTATTGATATGAGATCTGCAGTATCGCTGTGGCAGCTGTCTTGCTATCTGGTCTATTAAAAGCATGTTAATTTTCATTTCATTGGCCATGTTGCAACACACAGTTCTGTGTGTGTGTGTCTTAGCAATGGCATATATTTTCTCATGTCTTGTGTTATTGACACAGGCAATAGATTGAAGTCTCATTGGTACTTCCTGGCATCATCACATCCTGTCTCCACGGCAACCCTGACTCCATCTCCTCCCAGAGGAGGGAGGAAGTCTCTGAGGACTGCTGATTCAAGCAGTGTTGTAAATCTGTCACATGGTTGCAGTTGTGTGAGTGGCCTTGGCTGTTATAATTTCATCAATATACATATACAGTGTCCTGTGAGAGGTCTGTTCTACATTGTTTTGTTCTACATACACTGTGTTCCTCAGAACTGAACCCACAGCGTTTTTGTTACTTCCTTACGGAACCGGTCTGAGTGTTCTGATCTAACCATGTATAGTCACAAAGTTCTATAGTGTTCTATAATGTATAGTCACAAATATGGGTCAGGTTCTCTTGTTACTAACTGGAACCAGACCTATTTACCCCCGTCCCTAGAGAACTCCCCCCACAATAATTACAAACTCAATGGAATCATCTGTTAATCAGACCCACAGCTCACAGATTTCATTTGACAAGCTTCGATTTGATCTCACCCTTTTGAGGCGACTGTTGATTGGCCAATAAACACTTGCTGGGTGACCCTGGTGAAGAAGTGGGTTACATTTTTCACACATAAACACAATAAATCCACTCGCTCATTAATGCAGGACAGACACTTTCAAATCCCTCGGTCCCTGTTTTTCCATTAATGTTGCACCTAATTACAGTGACTTTCTCAGAACCCCAGTGGCTTAGACACTAGCTTGTTTCCTAGCCATGAATTTGACTGATCGAGGAAGTAAGAAATGAAATGTTTTGTTTTCAAGTGTTTTATCAGAATATGTCTGCCGTTTGAGACGCGAAACGTTGAGCAAGACACAGTGTAATTGAAATCTCTGTAATAGATCTCTGTAATATTTAGGTTGCATCTTCAAATACAAGGTTTTATATTGCTAAATATATTTATATGTATAATTCATATTTAATTTATAATAAATTTCTTTAATTTATTGACCGTGATGCTCAAATGAGATCACATTGTGCAGTTAGAGTTCACACAGGATTGAGAGTGAATCCAGATTAATTGGTCTTGGTCATAAATGTAAACAAGAGCAGATAAACGTTGTGCGCACCGCAGTGATTTCAATTAGCTCTATTTCAGTAAACTGTGATCATGTGATGAGCATACAGTCATGATAACATTATATTGACCACATGTCCATAGACTTCATGACCTTTAGCTGCCAGCATGGGTGCCTGTTGCATTTAATGCCCAAAGTGGTTCAGACAAAGACTTCTGCCCAGTGAAGCAAGCAGTGAGATTTGTCCTGTTCCTTAAATCCATAGTCAAGGAGACAGATGTGCATTCTTGTGTGTGTGTGTGTGTGTGTGTGTGTGTGTGTGTGTGTGTGTGTGTGTGTGTGTGTGTGTGTGCGCATGTGTGTAAAATGCACCTGTTTGTATGCATCTGCCTTATCTGATTGGCTGCATGTTCTGCATTGGGGAAATAAAGCGTGTTGTGTACCTCAGCAGGTCAGTGCAATGGAACATGCTCATCTGATGAGGTGCCCTGAGACCAGCTCTCAACCTGCAGGTTTTCTGCAGTAACTCTAATGGCTCCCCTCAGACAGAACATGAAGTCAACAGACAGTGGCACAAATACAATGTTTGTGGCACACAGCGTTTTATTGGCCCTTTAATAGACCTGAAAACCGAGAAACACAAATCACTGTAAGACCCCGAGGCCCCTAAATCTCCTCACAATTACCACCATGCCCAGCTTGTTTATGTGTGACAAGAATACAACAATCTGCCCCATGCAAAAGACAACATGGTGTCTGTTACACGCTTGTTTGTGTTCATAAAACACGCTGTCATTGGTCTTGTTTATAGGCAGCCTGGGCGGTTGATTGTTCAAGAAAGCAAAAAGAGAAATGTTTTAAAGGCATTTCATCTGTTACACAAACATAATAATATAAAGAATTTACTGTCTATAAGTAAATATTCTGGTGTTCTGCATTATATTAAAAATGATTAAATATTTTTATTAACCTTTTATATGAAACTTTATATAACGTTTAAGACAAATCTCAGAGAGAGATTTGTGGAGTTTAGATTTGGGGACTCTGGCTGGGGTGCGACAATTAGTCATGCACTCTGCCCCCATAAGGTTTTGTTGCCCCCGTGAGTGCATGAGGGCTTTTCTGTGGGGGTTTCTCATATCAGCTCTGCTCCGCTTCAGTTATCGATCTAAATCAACTTCCAGTGAGGTGTGAATTCAAAAAGAAGCAGATTTGTTTACAGGAACTGCTCTCCGATCCTGTCTGATCTTTTATCTTTGAATTTTGTTTTCCTGTCTTTTATGTTCTGCTCTTATGTGTTCACCAAGGTGTGGCTTCATGAAGGACTTCAGAAGTCACGCATTTATCTTCTGTGGCTGGTTCTTTATGGGCTGAACTCCATTCATCTGGTGAGGGAACACCGATGGTTGTCTCTCAACAACATGCTCTTCAAAGTGCTCCTCCTTCAGTGAGGTTGTGGATTATATGTGCGGTATTCAATCCAGCAGAAGCTATCAGACTTTCTCATTGGCTGTACAATAGCAGGGAACGGCTTGGCTGTGAGGCCCTGTTCTATTATTTAGCACAATAGCTGACCCTTTCTGCACACACTCATGCAGACACACTATAGCATTGCTTGAGTCCTTTCAGGGCACAACACAATACAACACGACTCCTGCGTAGACTTGCAGCCCTGTGACTTCAGTTCACTCCATACAGGTCTGGTGCATTTCCAAGCACCCAAGTAGCTTTGGCTATTTTCTGTCTCTTCTTTTTACAAGCCTTATCTGCAAATCAAACTAAATGCTAATAAGCCCAGGCTGGATTTCAAATGCTGTTTAACCCTGTAGCCGTTTATTGCCCCTCTTTGAAACGTGAGCAGGCAGTGTTTGTATTTATGGAGATTTCTCTTGTGTTTTGTGTGGAAAGAGACCCTTGATAAGTATTTACAGGTATTGGATCTCATAGTGAAGGACTGAGTGGTTTGTTATGAGTAAACACAAAGTGTGTGTGTGTGGGCTGCAAGTAGTTGTCATGGGTTCAAAACACATATACTAATAAAATGCATAACTTAAACGCCCTGTTACTCAGTTGTTTGGATAAATGTATCTGGCAAATGCATAAATAGAAATGATTTTTTGGGGGGTAAAATGTGTTTTTGGCATAACCTACAAACAGCTGTGTTTGAGTTCAGAGTGCGAGAGTTGCCCTCTGTTCTCTGAATAAACAGCCTGAACAGGTTCAGTGCTGGCTGGAGGTCTCTCGGTCCTGTCTCTCTCTCTCCCTTGTTATTTCCAGGATGAAATGGGTGAGTGCTTTTAAGGTCAGCCCAGTGGAGCCACAGGAAAGAAAAGAGGGGAAAGATCAATGAGGATTATTTTAATAGGCATCAGAAGCTATGAGAGCAGAGTGAATGAGAAATGGGGACGATAGAGGAGTAGAGAGAGGGCAGAGGAAGAGAGAAAGATCAAAAATTTGTGTCTGTAAGGAAAAATGGCCTTTATTGTCTTCACATTTCAGAATGGTTGACTTAAATCTTGTGTGTAACTTCACACATACGCTCACACTGAATGTGTGTTTCTGTTATATTAGAAGAGCCCAGACCCAGTGTGAACAGAAGCCACGTAGAATTGAGCGTTCTGATTGGCTGTTAACACAATCACTCTGGAATCTCATGAATATATTTCTGACACTAATAAGAACATGCCGGTTGTCTTTGCTAACAGCGTGCAAGTTAGTTTATCTCATGCTTTATTGTCTTAAAGTATAAACATTTGGCATTTTTTTGTAAAAAATGTTTAGCCCAGGGTTGACACACTATTCATGCGTGAATACACACACACACAGTGATCATGTCTGAAACTGTTGTAATCCTGCAGTGATAGACAGAGATGTTAAGCTGTCTGCAGAGTGAGAACTGAACAATAGCGTGTTAATTACTGCAGTCCACACCAGCATGAATAATCTTAATACTGTACGCGTGCCAGGCGGGATGAAACCATACACACAGGAAAACAGTGATCCTGTAATACACACATGTGCAGAGAGAGAGAGAGACAGAGAGAGAGCTAAAGATGTAGAGAAAGAGGGTGCTTTACACAGATAACAGCCGTACTATTTGAATTTGGCAGGAAGTACGAAAGAGAGTCTCACACACAAACACACACTCGCTGGTCATCTCATTTACAAAAACGTTTTTAACAACCTTATATGTGTCAAGAACAGGCCGCATGCGATTTGGTGCTGTGGGGGTGATTGTGGTGTTTCGGGGGGAGGGCTGTTCCCTGCCTTACCTCCTCTAGTTCAGTAATTATTTGCAACCCAATTCAGGTCTAAATTCAACCCCCCCACTTCCATTCAAAATCCACAGCACCCCCCCTCTGAATGAAAAGAAACAGGGTCATGGTGCGTGTTTGTGCATGTGTGTGTGCGGGCATGTAGACAAAGGGCAGATTGTGTGTGTGTGTGTGTGTGTGTGATCTATACTCCAGTGTTCTAGATTCAGGGGCTGTGTGCTAACACCACAAGCCGGCTTATCAGTGAGAGACCTGCTCCTTCTGTCCTTCACCCAAGAATGAGACAGATACACACACGTATAAGTCCAAGTGTGACACACAGGTCTGGCTACAACTGTTGAAAGCAAAGAATCATGGTAACAGTGAACGTTCTCAGCACATTGGCTAATGTTCTCTAAAAGTTATCAAAAACGTTCTTGCAGGTCAGCATAGCTTAGAGAAATAAATCTTGTAAGAATTTGTTAATAAAGGTTAATAAAAAAACAACTTTTGATTATGGATTTTAGGATTTTTAACAATCTGAGCGTTGCTTGAGATCTCTTTTTAATCTCAAGGGGAGCCATGTAAGTTAAACAGCATAGCAAGCTACTTGGGTAAAAGCTCTAATTTAGTTCATTGTGTCTAGGAGAAACCAATGAGAGATTGATTTCTTATGGGTTTTCAAGTATATTAGAGGCAGGACACGTACTTTGGATGAACGAATTATAATGCAGAGAGAGAGAGAGAAAGAATGATAGAGGGAACGAGGGAACGAGGGAAAGAAAAGCTCCTTGGTAACCGAAGCTCAGATGAACATGGGGGCATAAACGCCACCCCTCACAGCCCCAGGGAGTGTGTGTGGAGGTGGGGGTGTTTCCCAGGGCTGGGCTGAGGGTGTGTGTGTGTGTGTGTGTGTATGTAGGAGGGGCTCATTGTGAAGGCGATAAGCATTGATCAAATAGAAAGAGGCACATACTGACTCACTGGTGTGCAGACTCCGGATTGTGGACACACTGAATCCTCAGTTTTCCCACATGCCGGGAGGCCGAAGCGATTCTACACCGGTTCACACACGCCGCTCACACACACACTGGAATAATGGTGTTTATAGGAACTTCCCTCAAGTCCGTTGTCAAGTACTTCAAACGAAAGGGTGAGAACTTTATTTAAAAAGACCTTTGTTATGTTTCTGTAGCGCTGTTGGAAACCAGTATTATTTATAATGGTTATTTAACTTTTTATTATTTTTGTGATTTAATCGATTATGTAATGATTAGTTTCTTGCTTTGGTGGAGGTTTTAATAGTGAATTGAATTAGATGTTTTTTAAATGTTACAGATTGACTGTGGCAGGTCAGGTTTGGTTATCAGGTGTGTCTGTGTTAGCAGAGCTGTAAACTGTTATCAGTGATAGATTAGTCATTTCCTATGTGCTTCATAAACAAGTTAACCACCTGAGTCACATGTCAGGTTAAGCTGTAGTTACCTGTGCGTCATTTTTAAATTTACTCTGGTTTAAATATTAAACATGAATCCGGGAGAGACTTTTAAATAGTGTGTGTGACAACAATTTGTGTGTGAAACATATAGGCATTGCAGCTCATGTAAAAACGTTCATGTCTTTGCATGCAGAACACATTCATTAAATTGTGTAACAGTTGCCATAGATCATAATTGATGTTCTGAACTGAGATGCAGTGGAGGTCAGCACTACACGTGGTGGTTGGTAACTGTGTGTATGTGCACGGGTACGAACTGGTCCAGAGTGATTATGGGACTTTTGAATAGGCGGATTCTAAGTGCTGATGTCTGGCACAATGCAATTTTTGTTTCTCATGCCTGTTGCTTTCCTGAATTTCCCAAAATAAGGACCTTTCCTCACACACAAACATGGGTTTAATGGGCCAAGGACTGAGGGAGTGAGTGTATGGCCCATTCTACAATCATCTGATATTTATTGTGGACACTTCAAAGGGCTCTCGTGCTTTTATGTCTCCCTCTGAATAGAAAGGTTGTTTAAAGCATTTTGTGGGTCTGGTTTTGTCATTTTGCAAATGGCTGCACTGATAGAACAAACAAATGTGTTTGTGTGTGTGTGATTTGGCCCCAGGACTGTGTGTTACATCTGATTCTACAGATTCCATCTGGGGTTGTACAAATGTTATATGAGAGGATTTTGAGGGAAATCTTAAACTTCTTTAAAAAAGAAAACATTCTGTAAGTTTGTTTTGAAAGTGTAAGCGTTAGGTAAAACAGAGTCAGTGACTTATGTAAACAATATTGGTCTGTTTGTCTGAGAATTCCAACCAGTCTGACATAACAACATTAGCAAAACCAATGTTGTGTTTGGAAAAGTACTTATAATGTTATTAATTTTTGTTTTGCAGATCTGTTTGGTTATTCTAGAAAACAATATACACTTTATTCATCTTTAATAAACAAACACGAGGCTGTGAACAACATAGAAATCAAATGATGAACTTTCCAGTTTTGTGGGCATAGATTCATTGTGGGTCTGGTTACATGAGCGAAACAGCTGCTAGCGGTAGATTATTGATCACTGTTAGTCGTTACCACACTGTAAAGTCACGATCACATAACATGTAGAAACTAACCCGGGGCAAACTATCTTAAATCTAAAATATTCTATGGAAAATCAATGAGGCCATATTTTTGACTGTGGTTTGGGCAGGTCTGTGATTTTGTTTAAAAGAATTAATACACTTCACACCTCAGAACTTTTATGTTTGGTGATCAGAAATAACAAACGACTGTATTTGTAACTTGTTTTACTAACTGCATCCACGTGTTGTCCTCCTATCTGATGTTGGGACATTAACAGGTGAAGCCTTTGAACAGAAAGTGTCTTTTGAACTTATTGTTGTTTAAATCAGCTGTTGGCTTCCAAGTTTTGTGGTTAGTAAATAGAGAAAAGCCTTGATAAAATATGTCTAAATGACTTTAAATATGATTTCTTGGGGAAATTTTGAGGGAAGCCAGAACCTTTGCACAGAAGCTTGTTGGTAGATAAATATGCAGTCACAGATAGGTATGCATCTGTTAGTCATTTCTGCATTACAAAGTCATTGTGCCTCATGAATAAATACAATGGCTCTGCTTGTCAGTCTAGCGAGTCTCGTGTGATGGGCCATCACACTTTAATGGCCGATGCCACCTGTGGAAAGATTTCTCCTCACACCTGTGTGAAAACTCCCACCTCCTCTTTTCAACTTTCTCTTACTTCTCGTTCTAACGACCAGCCTGTTGTTTGTTTGTTTGCTGTTGGGACAGCTGCTGGTTCGAGCTACAGGGGTCTTTCCTTAAAAATTCCCCCTCATCCAGGCCCATCATGAACCATTTGCGCCTCTGCTAGTGTGTTAGATAGATCAGTCACCCTGTTTGCTTTGAGACATCTTCTGGTTATCTTGCATTTGTGTGTTGTGCGGTTGTTGTGCCCTTTAAAGTGTCTGTGGGTTTTGACCATCGTGTGTGTGTGGATTGCAGTTAACAAAACTAAGTCTGGCAATCACTTTAAGAAATGTATTTTCCTCGCATATTTTCCTAGCATAACTAGTTCTGCTTAATCACAAATATTCATCACGGCATGTACATCAAATCTAAATGTGTGTTTTTATTTTCAGCTGTGTCTAATCTGGATGAAGAGAAAAAGTGGACCGTGCACTACACCGCTCCATGGCACCAGCAGGAGAACGTGTTCCTGCCGAACTCCAGACCTGCTTGTGTAGAGGACCTGCACCGCCAGGCCAAAGTTAACCTGAAAACAGCCCTCAGAGGTAAGAGCAGCCACATCACACCTGTTGTACATCACCACCAGCCTCCGCCTCACACCTGAGAGTACCGCGGTAGCCCTCATGACATCAGCGTTGTCACAGGAACAAACGCACAGAGCAGCAGGTGAACGCATCCAGTGATGTCACTGTGTTCTAATGGACACCTGTGAGGCAGCCTGTGACATCCAGTGGTCAGTTTAGCAGCACGGCTCAGAGCAATGAAGACGAAGCTTTAATGAGCAAGTTCTGGCCTGGAAGCAGTTGATGAAAGTTAAATGCAACCTGAGCTGTAAGGACTGATCCAGCCGTGCAGGTGGCCGGTGTGATGCCTGATTAATTATACAGGCAAAGGTGTGTAGGTTATATTTCTGCAGTAGTGAATGAGGGGGACAAAGAGCGCAGGGTATGAGGAGAGGAAAAGAGGTAGTTGTTATGTTTCAGTCTTTTCTGTCTAAATGGTTTATGGTCCAATTTATGTTCAATTCCGCAAATCAAACAGTTTGCAGTTCCGCTTATCGCCACTAGAGGCACTAAAATGACACACTTCACTATAAACCTTATGTTCTACAAAGACAAACGACACTCAGCATGTGGGACTGAAGTTTACAGTTTGTTTAAACATTTTTATGACCGATTTACAACGTAATCTTGCAAAGTCTGTATAAAAGACTTAAGTGTTAAAAAAAGAAGTGATTTTGGAGGACTAAATATAAGTTTGAACCATTTAAAGGGGATTGTGTTTAACTATCTTTTAAAAGCAATTGATATGCTATTAAAGGGCTGTTTAGAAATGACACCCTTATATGCATGTAATGCAGTTTCTCTCAGTTTATTGCACAGCTGCAGTATCATTATATCAAAGTCATAGGAAACAAGGGAAGACATGCATCAGATGGGCATTTGTTTGTGAACAGGGACAGACTGTTGGATTCAGCTGACTGAATGACTAAAGGGATTGTGGGACGTGTGCCAAGGGGGGGCTGCCATCTGCAACAGTTAGCGCAGAAAGCCAGCGTGATACAGTCTGCATGCTGTCACACACACACACACACACACACACACACACACACAGCAGAATGTAAAGATTTTTGTCTCTACTTCCAGTTTGATGTCTTGCATCTTTTTTACTTTTTTTAGATGCCATTGTGTTATAAAACCATACAAATACAATATTTTTGTTTAATCAAATCACATTCAATACAATTTATTTTCATTGGCACTCAAAAATGAGTCTTTATCTGACCACAAGAGGGCGCTAAATAAACACTCTGCATTTAATTCATGTTTCTGCTCTTTCTTGCACCCTGTTGCATTTGGAGGATTAAAAATAACAGAGGCACTAAAGTTACACGCTTTGCAGTGTGTAATGTGTTGCAGTGACAACAGATGTGATCTCATGTGTCAGTGTTGTCACCTGAGGGCATGAGATGTAAACACTTCTGTGTGTGTTGTTGTCCGCTGTGTTCCTGCAGAATGTGATAAACTGAGGAAAGATGGCTTCCGCAGCTCCCAGTACTACTCACAGGGCCCAACCTTCACCGGCCCCACACAGACCCAACATGAAGATGAGGAGCATGAGTTTGATGACACTGATAAAAAGGTATTAAATGTATATAGACGTCATTTAATAAATACATGTATATATATGTGTGTGTGTGTGTGTGTGTGTATGCATATAATATACTTAGTTTTTTTACTATGTAGAAACTGTGCTTTTTACAAAAAATGTCTTTTCTACTGTAAGTTACTAGTTTTTCCTTGAAACTTATTTTCACTTTGTGTAAATTGGCTTTTTTATTTTAAGAGAAAACGGAACAGATTTATAATGATAGCATTTTTACCATTGGCTATAACATGAAACGCTGTTTATCGCTGCCGGCAGCATCAGTCAGACTTGTATAGAATCTCTAAAACTAGTTTGTGATGCTGCGATGGCTGAGGGCGCAGCAGCGTTTGCGGTCTGCCTTCCCTCTGCTGGAAGGAACGACCGACTGCAGCTGCGCATCTCAGCCTGCCATGCGCTCGCCTCCCACATGAGCCACTGTGGGATCCTGCCTCCATTCTCCTGCATCTCTGTTGGCTTCATTACTGTTGTCAGCCATGTGTGGCCCCATTATGAGAGCCGAGCCCCAGGAGACGAAACTTTAATGAAACGATTCCTCAGAAAGATCTGTTGGAAAGCAACAACGGCGTCTGTCTTATTAACAGGCATATTTCATTATAGGAAGTATAGGAACATTGAGAAACTGTTTGATACAACAAATGAAAAGTTTTTATTATGAAACGACTGGTTTTGTTTATGGTACCCCTTGCCCTCATTCTCCTTTATTTTGACATTCTCCTGTCTTTATTCGTCCTCGTCCCACTGCGTTCCAGGGTCTTTAAAGGGTCAGGCCCCTTTAAAGTAAAGATTTGGGGGTTCTATTGTCTTCCAACTGCCACAAACCCACCCTAAAGAATCCCATGACCCCTTAACCTCCTTTAACACACTAGACCTGTTTTCCCAGCTCCCTGTCAGACGCGAGGATGAGGTTAACTGAGGCTAAGTGTTGCTACAGACTTACTCCTGGGCCTCGATTTGTATTCCTCTCCCATGCAGAGTTGCCGGGTAGTTGCCCTATTTTTCTTAGATTCACTTTAGTGTTCTCTGTCATCGCAGTAACGCTCCAGCCGGGAAGCGGTTTCTATTGTGTTATGCAATTTGCAGCAAATACAGCCTGAAACAATTCCCAGATTTTCAGCAAAATTAATCAATGCCTGTACATCCGCTTTTAAAGCTCGGTATTAGTAAGAAAACATCATGCAAGCAACTGACTGAAATCATGTGGTTTTTCTTTGTTAGGTCATAAAATTTAGCTGATGTTAAAAAGACAAAATGTACACAAAACCCCAGGCAGCTGCGGACAAGTGTTTAGTTATTGTTAGTGACCTGGATGGATGATTATGGTATTGCAGTGATTTAAATTCAGTCGGCTTGTTTTGGAGGCAGTGGGAGGCCCAGGTGTTGAATTGAAACTTCAAATGGTCCACTTGTAACTCTGTTACGAATGTCGCTCAAATTTCAAAATCACAATGCGTGAATGGAATTTTAATGCCTCACTGGCTTTCCCGCTTTTTCTTCTCCAGTTCTTCTATTCTTCTCATGGTCTCTCACTCAATTTATGTGTGTGTGTGTGTAGGGTTTTGTTGGGTGTTTGTGTGGTTTGATGGCTAGTTGCCCGTGAAATGGCTCTATACACTGCTGGAACTTCAATAGGTTGGGACACCATAAACAACCCTTGGCTAAAGAGAAACGAGGGTTGTAGGAACTTGAGAATAAAATCAAAACTCAATATAGTATCTCCTCAGATGTTTCAAAAATGTCTTATTTCTTTATCTCCAATGATTCAGGTTTGTCTCCTATAATCATGAAACTCACCCCAATGTTCACCTGTTCTCCAGTCCACAGCATCATCAGGAGATGAAGATAAGGAGCAAATGAGAGCACAGAGTCCAGCACAGGTGGAGGGAGATGAGGTTGATGGACAGTGTACGATGTCCAAGGCTTCACATCTGCCCACTCCAGAGGAGAAGATGAGGCAGCAGGCCCAGGCCGTTCTCACAGATATTGTCCCCATCAATGTCACAGGTAAGAAACAAGATTCATTTATAACTTATTGTTTGTGTTCTGATCATTTTTTCAGTCTCAAAAAAGCGTAAGTTTCCTGTCAAACACTTTTCAGGATGTGTAACCACACAGCGTCTAACATGAATGACTCGTATATTAACAGTTTCACAATTTTCTTCTCTCTTTTTCTCTGTTTTTCTCTGTTCTTTGAGACCTATCGAGGCTTCACGCACCAATTGCTGTGAATTACACGCATACAAAAACAGGCACCACATAACTATCCTGTCTTTCTTAGCCGGGATAAGCTCTGTATGTCCAATCCCTTCAAGAAACCCCAAACTTCACTATGATTCAGGAAGAAGTTATATTAGACCCAAAAGCACACACACATAAATACACCCACACTAATTCAGTCTGTCAGTTCTGTGACTTAGTCAGACAAGCCAGCGTGCTGTAGCTTAGTCAACAGCGCACAATCTCTGGAGCTCTCTCCCTTTGGCATGGGTACAGCACATCTTACCTAAAAATGCTTTTGTAGACAAAACACAGTTCCTAATCTTATATTTCAAACCAGGTCTCCTTTTTCATATACTCTGATAAAATGAGAACTTTGTATTCTTAGCCTAAACATATATAGGTGCAGGGACTGTAAACTAGACTTTATGTACACTGCAAAAAATCACTTTTTTTATTAGTATTTTTGTTCATTGTTTTTAAGTAAATTATCTAATATCTGTTTGTAAACCAAGAAAGGGTTTAAGAAAACAGGACTTGTTGTCAGAGTAAATATATATATACTTTGAATTAATGTTTTTTCTTACTAAATTAAATCATTTTTCTTGTTTAAAACATCACAGAATTTTGTGATAGATGGAATAAAAAGTGAAAACAAGTCTTAAAACAATTGTACTTTTCAAGTAAATCAATCATGTCTTGTGAGTGTTTAGATTGCCTGGAAAAACAAGACAAAATACTGATAAAGAAAGTGATTTATGCAGTGTAGATATATATGCAGTTTTTGGTCTGGTTTTCCCATTGTTGGCCAGTACAGAATTTGTGGCTGTGCATGGAAGTTGTACTGGTCCAGTATGTGTGTGTGCTCTGCATGTATGTTACTAACTGGCCCTTTTGCCTGTCTGTCCTCGTCAACTGGTCTCCAGGGGAGACGTTTGACAGGCAGGCCAGCGTCCGCCGCTCTCTAATAAACACTGACACTCTGACCCGCCGGCCCAAGAAGGTTAAGCGGAGAAAGACTATATCAGGGGTGCCTGACAGCGTCCAACTGGAATTAGGTATGGTATGGCCTTGCCAGCTGTCTTTGCTGCTGCCTCACCTGTTACCATGTAGACGGTTGAGTTCATGTAGCGCTGTAGCTGTCATTCCCATCTAAAGCGATTATCATGACCCTGTTTCCCATTCCCATCTCAGAACTTTTCCACATCACCTTTGCATTATTATTATTATTATTAATGCAAAGCATTAGCATGTACATAATCCAAATTCATTAGCTTCCTTACCTGAAAGAACCTTCAATCGACTTGAGTCTGTTCCCATCTATTCCCAAATCATCTAGTGTTCCACTTTTTTCCAAATCATTCCAGAGTCTTCGTTATAAAATCCTGTGGTTAGAATGTGCATGAATGTTTTTGCATGCAGAGTTTGCCCTTGACTGTTGACCCTCACCGTTATGTAATTCCAGGATTCGCAGCTGCATCCAGTAGCGTTCCATTACTAACTTTTCCCATGGGTCACGATCCCTGATTCCTCTTTCCTGTTAGTGTATGTGAGTGCTGATATTTGGATCCAGGTTTGGAACACACTTTGCTTCACAGCTGAAGCCGCTATAATCCTCTATCCAGAATCCTCTGGCAAAGTGCTTCATATTTTATTAGTAGCGCAATTGAGATGGAGAAAGAAATATGTGAATGGAAAGAAGAGTGCAGATATTTCTTTAGATTGGATGGGTTTTATTTGCCTTATGAGATTATTGGCATGTTTCATATAGCACCCATTTTAAAACATTAGTGAGCATTTGCTATTTGTAGAGATGCTTTCAGTGATCTATACTTTACCATAACAGATGGATGTGTGGGGGAGATGTAGAGCATTAGAGTTTTAACAATAGACTGCTGAGAGCATCGCACAAAAACTCTGCTTATGTTTTGTTTCTATTTACTGAGGATGGGGGTTAACTTTAACTAATACCAGTGTAGTTTTACCAGCTTAAAGCTGATCAGATGGTTTAGATAGGTTAATTTTCTGGCATTTTTAGTGCCATGAATGCTTCTGTGGTAATTTAACTGTAACGGTGAGTGTCACAATAAGAAGATGCAAGATTGTTTGTGTGTGATGGTAACAGGAGGCATTAACGGCTTGCAGTGTTCAACTAAATTCTAAACAGTGTGTGTGCGTGCATATGTGAATGAGCCTATTAAGATGTTACATGTTAAAGCTTTACAAACCTTTCACTGGCTGCACACACACTGTTTAATATACTCAGAGATGTTTTCCATTTCTAAGTTATCAACCTTAATCACAGTTTCCAGAAGTCATTAACTTGCACATGTGGCTGGAGCTAATCAAATTAATTAGCTCTCAGTAGAGAGGGTTAATCTGATTGGCAGCTGATGTCACAAGGGGATGGAGGAGCGAGAAACACGCAGCTGTAACATTTGTCATAATTTTCTTATTTCTGTTTTTCTTCACAGCAGCAAAAGGCCGTGGAGGAGAGCTTCGCCCACACTCCATGTTCATCCCAGGACAGTATTCAACACTTGGGCGAATGGGAAATGGGAGTTCAACTCTTCGTCGATCTTCAACAAAAGACTCTGGCTGCCAGACAGAGGAGGTGAAAATTGTCCCACCCTCTGTCAGAAGAATCCGGGCTCAGAAAGGCCAAGGAATTGCTACTAAGATGGCTGGCATCTCCACCTCAGCCACCAACATCTCCTCTATTTCTGATGGGAGCTCCCCTGGAAGTTCAATAGTTGCGATGGCACCACAGATGAGCAAAGACAGTCATCGTTTCCACAGCTTGCCACGAGGTGCACGAGTCTCTCTGAATGCAAACCCTCTTTACAGTAGCACCCCGTTTGGCCATGGAGACTCAAAGCCACCTCAGCAGATTGGAAAACTGCAGGTTGATGATACTGTGGTGCACATGAGAAATGTCCCCAGGGCATGCGCCCAAGCCCGCCCCAAATCCCAGGAGGTGAGAGGTAGTCAAAGAGAGTGGGGGTCTATGTCTGGTCCTGCCTGTGTCGTTTCTCCACATGCGGCCTACTCAACATCAATGATACCCAATGCTACTCTGTCATGTTCTGCTGAAGTAATTGCACTTCACACTACATCAAGCCCAGGCCAGAGTCCAGTTGCGGGGTCACCTTACCCTAAAGGTCGACCTCTTAGCATGGTCTCAGCTGTCAACAGTGAAAGCACCAGCAGTGTGGCAACAGGTTCCCACACACCAGAAGCAGGCATTAAGGATACCTGCAGTGAGACCGGACAGTCAGACAGCAGTTTGCACAGCCACAGCACAATTGCAGCAGGAACTTTGTCTCCAGACTGGATTTACGACACTCCTGAGAATGTGCTGCCCAGAAAAACCTTGACTTCCAGCTGCTCAACACCTGTAAATCACCTCTATGGTAGCCTTGAGCGCTCCTCTAAAGGCACAGACTCTAGTTCGCTCTACTCCATGGACAACGATGGCTACTACACTTCAATGCATCTGGATTCAGGCCTTAGATCAAGAAGTCAGGGCAGCGGTCACGGTCATGGAATAGGAGGCAGGGCAGCAAGACATAGTATGTACGAGTGTGTTGGTCAGCAGGAAGACCGAACTAGCCTGTACAGTGACCGCTCACTGTCACGTTCCATCTCCCTTCGCAAACCTAAGAAGCCGCCCCTCCCGCCAGCGCGCACAGACTCTCTACGACGAAAGCCTAAGACAGCTTCCACTGCCAACAATCGAGCATCAGACATTGCCAACGGATCAGTCCTGAACGAGTCGTTGATTGCCAGCCTCCAACAGTCACTTCAGAATGGGCTTAAAGGAAAAGCGTCCTCCACCTCACCGTCTCACAGTCCCTGCAGTGACTATGAGGATCCCTGGATGCTACGTCCCAGAAGCCAGAGTAGCATCAGTGTGGGCAGCAGTAACGTGTCAGCAGCAGGGATGGCTAATGTTTATTCCATCTGCCATGTGACACCATCTCACAGTGACACTAGTAGTCTACGCTCTGATTATGCAGATTCCTGGGGCTACTACATGGAATACCCTCGTCCGCCCGGGGAGCAGACGCAGTCGCCTTGCAAAACAGCCGGACAAGCAGTGGACGTGGCAAATGGAAGAGGTTTTCACAATGGTCCTCAGACTTCTCTTCCTTCTGCTCAGGAGGGACGTGATGTGTCTGTAAAGCCCAGAACAGGCACCTCATCGCCAGACCGGGTGCATCGGTTGACTTCTCCTTCAAGCGGATACTCCAGTCAGTCAAACACTCCAACAGCTGGCACTCCCGTCCCCTCATTTATGAGGTGTATGTCACCATCAGGCAAACCTAAACCTAGAGTACCTGAAAGAAAGTCATCCCTGCTCTCATCTGTGTCCATCTCATCATCTTCCACCTCTCTTTCATCTAACACCTCCGATTCTGTCAGAAACAATATCCCCCCTCCACCTCCTCTTCTAGTCGCCCCGGTGACCGTTTTACCCCTCAACCCTTCATCATTTCCTTCACTTCCTCCCCCCAGCCCCATGTGCAGTGAAAGTCAGATATTTCCTCCTCCTCCACCAGCTTTACCCATGACTCCCCATCAACAAGCACCAGCCATCCCATCTTACAACAATTCCTCCCCAGAATTCCCACCCCCTCCACCTCCAGAGGTGTTGCTTGACCCTGCCTTGTCAAACCTTAATAATTCTTTCAGCCCTCCACCTCCTCCACCGCCGCCTTTATCAAGTCCCACCATCACTGCTTATGCTTCACCCCAAATTCAACTCAAACCCAGCGTGACACCAGCTGTACCCTCCTCTGCTAGCTTAAAAGAAATAAAGGGCAGCCTAAAGCCAGTAAACACAGAGAGAAGATCTGACTCCACACACTTAGAGGAGCCTAGTAAGTTTGGTGTGCCTCTGATTACTCCCCTTGCTCTGCAGAGTGTGCAGCTTCGCTCGGTGAAAAAGCCAAAAAACAGAGAAGCTAACACCACAACTCATGAAATCAATGCTGAGCAGGTGACAATAAAGACCCAAGCACCAGAGAACTCTCCAAAACCAGAACATTCTCCAGTTCTTCAAGTTTCTTGCACACCCACAAATTCAAATGACAAACAAGGACCACAGAAAAATATATCAGTTGAGCAAAGCAAGAATATCCATGTTAAAGCACAACCTGAATGCAATGTAAAGGTAATGGATGAATCATATTCTGAACCAGCATCTAATGGGACAGTAGATTTTGATGTTAAGACTTCAGCTGAAGTTGATGGTCTTGAAACTGCCTTTTTATCACCTGTGGAAACACCACAAGACACTACACCCAAGAAAAAGCCTCCTATGGTTTCCAAAAAGCCAAAGTTGTCTCTAACTTTAAAAACTGAGGGGAACTATTCAACATCCACGGATGAGGATGCTGGTGTGTTGCTGGAGAACACCTCCACAACTCCAGCAGAACGCCAGGAACCCACAACTGTGACAAAAGAGGAGGAAGAGAAACCAGACAATGATAGGAGTGACATTTCTTTACCTCCTGATGAGAGCAGAGAAATTTCTTTGACAAATGCTGAAGCACAAAAGTTTCCTCAGACTTCTGTCACTCAGGAGACGGTTCTTGATGTGGACAAGAGCTTTTTCAAAGAAGAGCAGGACGAAGATCAAGGAGATGATGAAGATGCAAACAG
The DNA here is from genome assembly GCA_036877545.1 of Yasuhikotakia modesta. Classification (NCBI taxonomy): domain Eukaryota; kingdom Metazoa; phylum Chordata; class Actinopteri; order Cypriniformes; family Botiidae; genus Yasuhikotakia; species Yasuhikotakia modesta. The sequence continues at coordinate 96,952 of JBAJNP010000086.1, read as the reverse complement.
CAGCACAGACTCTGTTGACTCTAAAGATGATGAAAGTGGTGAGTCTGATCTTCCTAATTTTACTCAGTGGAGTTGGAGATCATTTATAAAACCGGCTGACACAAGATCATACATTTTTTAACACTTGGGCCTTTTTTAAAGTCAGAGTGTGATGGCATATGAGATTCTAGCTTTAGATTCTACAAGCAGAGATGATGGAACAAAAAGCTTTCATTCTGACAGCATTGTAAGGCAACAGTAAACAGTATTTAAGTGCATGTGTACATAGCAATGTGGAGGCAGATTTTACACTCATGTGTGAATGAGAGCTTAAAGTAGACACAGCTTAAAGTTGCCACAGCTTTTTAAATGTACTTTTTACCTACCCCTCTTTTTCTCACCTCTCTTTTCTCCTCAAAAGCCATCTGTCCTCTTGTCTTCTGATGCTTTAAACGCTCTGTCTTATCCTCCCACTTCCCATTTTGCATTCTCCTTAGTTATTCATTCTCCTACCAGCTGCTTTGCATACCTTACACCAGTGTTCTCTTATCTCCTAATCCCTCCCTCCCTTAAATCCCGTTGACTCCCCTTTCTTCCCAATGTCTTTCGCTCACTCTTCCTTCTAGTCTGGGTCGGGGCAAGAATCCCAAGGGAGAAGCGTTTAAATGGGACAGGGAGGGGGCGGGGCTTACGGTGGGTAGGGGAGGGGGCAGTGAGYGAGGGGGAGGGAAGAGTGAGTGTAATGTGAGATCACCCTCAGTGGCTCAGGCAAGTGCAGATGTGAGATGAGAGGAGAACCGAGGAGAGCAACTAAACTCTGATGGATACGACCACGACGCTGCGGGATAAGGTTAAACGTACAGCTTCGTTCGTGATTTATGTGATGATCAGGAATCGTACATGCGTGTGTCCTTGGATTTAGAGACAGCCATGTGGTGTGTTTTAATACTTAAATGCTGAATTTTGATTGACTGTTCTGAACTTGTGTTTTCTGACCTTTTGTACGTTATCTTTTGCGTCCTACAAGTGTTTTTTTTATCTGTTTCGAATCTGCTGATCAGGTTTTCCTCTAAATGTTTTCAGTATTGTTGTCGGACAAGTTTGTCTAAACATGTCTATGCGTTAGAATGTAACACAATCTAGGTCTAAAATGAAGGGCACACGTTTATCCGCAGGAGTTTGTCATCTGAATCCTATATATAGCGTGTTAATTTATTTTCACACAGTTCTGCCTGTGAAGTTTGGAGGCTGTAATGCGATAGAGTGGTGGTAACACTATGTTCCCATAATAGCACTGTCAGTTACTATAAGAGCGTAATATGTGAATGTTTGCTTCCACCAGGTGATGTGTTTGAGTCCAGCCCGGTAGACTCCACCGACTCCCCCGGCACCATCAGCGACACGTGTGGGGACATGGTGACCCCCACGCGGCCCCGCACCACCGAGGACCTCTTCGCTGCCATTCACAGGTAAATGAATCTACCTCCTTTCATTGCTCTCCCCCTCCCTCGTCTCATAAACTGCTGCTCTCTGCCTTCCGTAACTTTAAGGCAGACTGTCCCATCCAATCTCAGATACATTCATCAAAGCTGAGAGTGTGGAAGGAAAACAGCTTGGATAGAGTTGAGCTTCTGCGGTCTGTGTCTGTTAGATTAAGAAACGTCCCACTATGATGTATTACTCCATCGGATGCTTATGTGCACCGTGTTAAAGAAACATGCACTTTCTCTTAATTTGGCCATAAAACACACGTCCCTACTGCAGCCCTTCACTTAGAAATGCACTTTTTTGCATAGTGAGCGATGCATCATTTAAAATGATGTCTGTACGCTCACACAGCTGTATACAGGCTATGCTGTAGTCACGTGTAATAGACAAGTTTTCATAACGTCACATAATTTCATTTGAAAGGATTTTGTTTCCTCTGCTACTGTCTGTGTGTTTGTGTGTAGGCGTGTGTGTTTGTGTGTGTGTATGCGTGTGTTTGCGTGTGTGTATGCATGCAAGGCTTTGCTTTCCTTCTGCCATGGTCCACAGCAATCTCACACAGATATTAGGGCAGAAGATATCCTTGAAATGGAAAACCAGTTTAGATGTGGTGTGAAAGAGCACCAGATGTGAGCGCTGTATGCGCTCAGCAAATCCTGCAGTTTGCCTGGTGCCCATCTCAAAGCGCTCAGCTTTAGATGAATCAGATAAAAACCCAGAGCAAAGCTAGATTACAACCACAGCACAGACGGATTTCCTCCAAGATTTTACCTGCTGCACGGTTAAGGATTAAACAGCATTAATGTGTGATGCATTGTTTTGAAACTTGTAGCTTTTTAACAACTATCTGTCTAGTGATTATGGGTATGAGAACTAAGTTCCACCAAAACTTTCACATCTTGAAGCTTCTGTTTTCCCCCCACACTTATCTCTGTCATGTGTCTTCCTCCTTTCTCTCTGATCTTCTTTTGCTTCTCTGTCGATCAGCCTGGACCATGTGAGCATGAACACCCCTCAACATCTGAGGTGCGGTCTGGCAAGTAATTAGCTATTGGCGTATTCATAGCTATTGGTGGATTAGCTTTATAATCTCCCGGCCCATCTCAGACTTGGGACGGATTGCTGCTCTGTCTCTCAGATAATCCACCACTCCCTAATCTGCTGCAGTTATGCCATGCTAATGAATTTGATTTGATCCTGAGCGCACACATGCTTAAAACATTTATTGACTCAAAGTTCCCCCTACTGGTGGGACGGATAAACAGCCTCCTGGCTTCAAATGACACTGGGCGCTTTGCCCAGTTTGTTTTGTTGATTAGACTTCCATTAAACCCGCACTTCCACAAAGTTGCAACGCTTGCATTATTTCTCTTTGGTTTGGCTTTTAAGGGAGTAAATTTGAAAATAAACACACTCCCCCCTCCTACATACACATTCCCGCTATTTATATCCTGCTTTGTTAAGCTAGTCCTGCTTTCTGAGTCGTTGTGTTTTGGTTTGCTGGGGGCTAGAGGAATTAATGGAAAGTGAAACAGAAATCAATAGGCTCATCAAGGCTAAAAAAAATTATTACACAAAATGGGCTCAAATGTTATTCATGTCTTTCAGCTCCAGGAGAAGTTGGATTAGTTCTTAATTAAAGTGAAGCATCTTAGTTTAGGCGTCTGTGCCTCGGCGGTAGAGTGACATAATAAGTCTTTCAAAAAAGTTTTCTTTCAATATTCCTCCAGATGAGTTTGTGAATCACAAAATGTTTTTGTTTGTGTAAGTCCTGCTTAACTAATATTTGCTTGAACTAATATTAAAACACAATTTATTGACTTTTGTTTAAGCTTAGTTTTATTTTTACTAAACTATTTGACTTCAACCTTTTATTTAGGTGAAAATGCATTTATCTTTATCATCTGTGCTTCTTTTTCTCCAGGTCAAAGAGGAAGGTTCTAGGACGCAGGGAATCCGAGGAGGACCGCACACAGGGTCCTGTGTCTCCACCGGTCACCCCTACAGGAACGCCTCCAGGGCTGACTTCCTCTCTGCCCCGTCAGACAGGCTCCATCCAGCGCAGTCTGCGCAAATCCTCCACCAGCAGTGACACGTTTAAGGCTCTTCTGCTCAAGAAAGGCAGTCGGTCGGAGACCAGCTTTAGAATGTCTGCTGCTGAGATGTTGAGGAGCACCGACCCAAGGTTCCAGAGGACTCGCTCTTTGGACTCCTCATTCGACCCCACATCTCCGACCACAAGTCCTGACAGCCCCTGTTCTTCTCCAGGCCGCAGCAAGAGGTCATCGGACGACTGGGCACGCAGTGAGGGAATATTGCCACGGAGCTCGCCCGGGTCACCCTTCGCAACGTCCCCTTCAATAATCGGCCCAAAGTATGGCCGGTCCCGCACGCCACCCTCCGCCGCTAGCAGCAAGTATAACGCCCGTAGTCGAATCCTCAGTAGCCCCATGACTGTTATTTGCGAGAGGGATGGAGAACTTACGGAGAGTGGAGAGTACTGTGAAGAGCCATGTCCTGTTTCTCCAGCACCCCTGTCCCTTCCCATCTCTCAGGACTCTAACAGCACTTTATGCGAGCAGAGCAGCAGTTAAGATAAAAAATGATTGGCTTCAGGTGTGACAAAGCAGAATGTCTACACCAGAGATGGACTGAGGCAGAAGACCAGGAGAGGTTGAACTCTGTGGAACTGGGTCCTGCCACCCGTCGTTCCAGACTGAGCTGCGGGGTTCCTGATGTTGTAGTGAGGACTGAGGCATGCTGGGATGCAAGGTAGCGGTCAGATCAAGCAGTAGTTAGAAAACTGCTGTATGTGTAGCTCTTCAGTAATCTAATCAAATTGTACCTTCTTTGGGAGAAATTTCAGCTTTCAGTGGCAATAATGGACTCGTCTTTCCTCAGCCCAACAATTTCTTTCGTTCTGTTGTTGGTCAGCTTTGTTAACTCATTAGTTCAGCAGTCAGATTTGTTTGGCTTTTTTGGGTGAAACCGTTAACACATGTGAAATGCTAAAGAAATGAAGGAATTACTTCAGGAGTTTTTAAGTAATTCACATGGATGGAGTTCTGAATGCTAATTTTTCTGTGTGGTTTCTTTTCTTACCGTTCATTGTTCGGACAGTTTATTTCCAGGGACTGGAGAAATGGCGACTTATTTGTGAAAAAAACGTTTATGTTTGATTTTTGGTGTGTAGGCTTGCACTGTGTTCATCGTCTCATTTTATATGTTTATTTTAAAAGCATTGTGTCAGCTTATGTTGTTATTTTTGGTTATTTTAAAATGCGAAAGTTAATTCTGACCCAGAAAGAACTTACTTGAAACAAACGACCGGTTTTACTTGTAATTATTTGGTTACCAAAGACCCGACCAGGACGCTATAACTTGCTGTTTGCGCAGTAAGACTGTATCGTGAGGGCATTTATAAGAGAGAAATGTGTTCTTTTGGTTTCTTGTGACAAAGACAAGCTTTGAAGTAACCAAGGCTTATTGACTAACTCTCCTGTTTACCTGTCCGATGGTTCTGTTTTCGTGCTGTTTTATAATGTTTATGTATATACCTAAAGAAATGTTATGTAACACCTGAACTTATTTTCAAAGACTTTGTACATTTTAGAGACCTTTGCTAGGAGTGGCTTCCTTTGTAGAGTATTTATTTTAGAGTTGCCAGAATGTGGTTTGATATTCTGTAGCTGGGGTTGGAGTTTTAGAGGGAGGTGAATGTGTGATTAAACAGAGCCTCAGATGGTTCATTGTGCTCATTCAGAATGTCTAGATCATCACTTGTCTAGAACTTCCATCAGTTCTTCATCCCACTGATGGAGACGTGGAGGTCTAGAACTTCCATCAGTTCTCCATCCTACTGATGGACACATGGAGGTCTAGAACTTCCATCAGTTCTTCATCCCACTGATGGACACATGGAGGTCTAGAACTTCCATCAGTTCTTGTGGTTGGGGAAACAAAACCAGAAGATTGAGCTAAATGAATTCAACAATGACGAGGAGGAAGCGGGTGCTAACCCTCTGGAGTATGTCTCTGTAATAAAACATGGTGATATTTAAAAACAGCCCATCTGTCTCATCTCTGTCTTTGATTCACTGCCACCTTTCAGTCACCAACCCAAAACGCATCTCATTAGCGCTGTCGCCATGACGCCCGCAGCCGTCCACCAACTCCAAAAGGTTTGAGGTCATTGCTAATCATTCCTGCCTCCTACCATCAGTTATTGGGTCAGTGACCGTCAGCTTCCTGGACCAATACTGTCTCAGTATCACATGGGAAAGAAGCTGTACACGTCTTCTTGACATTGGTCATGTAATAATTTAAATAATTTGTGGTTGCACCAATGGTTGTGTATCTTTAAACAGTAGCAGAGAATTGCACATCTGTTTTTCCAGTTGAAAGTTTAGTTTTGGGTTTTAGTCAGGCAACAGTTGTGTGTGTGTGTGTGTGTGTTAAGCCTCAAATATAGAGAGATGTCTGTAGTTATTTAAAATGTATTTCCTCTGCTTTGTAATGTATCCACAACACAAGAAACTGTAAGTAAAAAGCTCTTTATTTAAGACCCAAAAATCACATCAAAACAAATCAAAGTAAATTCATGGGTGAGTAAATAAAATTCAGTTTTTTATTTTATTAACAGTGCGTATCAGTTCCTAAGGCCAAAACATCATAATTTCCAAATATGTGGACAAACAATACACTGTTTCTTTCTATACAATCTTCCTTTAGAGTTTTAGATGTAACATTTAATGCAATATAAATGGCTCAAATACAGATTATTCACAGATACATTTTTTCACCATATTATAGTTCAGTCACATTTTCAGTGCAGCGATTACAAAATTATTAGTGTTAAAATCCACAAATTGGTCTATATTCCACAGTATTACGTGATTAGACTTTATTTCAATGTTTATTGTACTGTGATTTTGTAGTTCATTTTAAGTATCAAAGCATTGATGCAGTAAATATACCATCAGTGTTAAATTCTCACACAAAACCTTTTAGGCACTTGTGGTACATGGTAAACAAAAAAGCATCTACACATTAACGATTGTTACATTATTAAGCAATTGACCTCCTTGTAGTTCACTTCAGATGGTGTGAGGAAAGCTCATTTTATTCTTCATCTTTGATGAGCCACACCTCATTCCTGCGATTGGTCAGTTTAAAGGGGCTGTCATATCCCGCCCTGTAGTACGGCACCTCCTTAAATTTCATTCCATCTCTCTTCAGGCTCTCAATCAGTTTCAGAAGCTCCTCGTGGCTGTTCTCACTGTTGGCAAAGCCTCCGTAGGTCCTGCAAAAACAAGACAAAGTTCAGATCTTCTGATCTTTTATATTTTAACTACAAGTATTTTAATTTTACAGGTAATATATTTCAAGCCATTGACGCACCTTACAAACACCGTGAACTCATTTCTGTTCTCGATGAAAACATCTGCGTCTGAAGGTTTGGGTGGGTCAGCCTGGTGTTCCTCAGGAATGTAGAAGGACACAGTGAAGGTGCTTTCACAGGTGGGTCCAGCCCCAGGTTCAATCTTACAGCTCACCGGTGCGGTCATCTCCACCTTACACTCTAATACAGGAAAATACAGGACAAGACTTTGAATAAAGCTAATATAAGGTGGTTCAAAGACCTGCTGGAGATCTTTAGAAGGTGCAATACAACCTGGTGAATCATTATCACAACCTATTCTGTGGGAACACAGTCTGTCACATGATTTTCATTTGCATAATAGCATCCTGACTTTATTTTTAAGTGACATGTCTTAGGGTATGAGCTGTTTTTGTTGCTCTTTGAAATAAATATATATATTTGTTATTATTTAAACATCTTTAATCTAAATTTTTAAACATCCCAGCAAAATTTAAATACTTATTTTCTGTAACCACTGATGTTTTGGTATAAGGTCTACTTGTACTTGTGCAGAAACGCATTTGATCATTTTGAGAACGTTTACAGAACGTTTCCTTTTGGCTGGACGAACGGAGCAGTAAAATCTGGTCTCATAAGATCCGAACCATGATAATCTTCAGACACATGGACGCTCACTTTTCTCATTGGTTCCCTGGATGTATTTGAAGAGGCGTCTGAAGCCGGTGCTGAAGGCGGGGTCCTGCTCCGTACCGCTGACGGCTGTACTAACCCAGTTAGTTGCCTGGTAAGTACGGATCTCATAGTCTTCCCCCTAACGACCAGTTCATCACATATAAACACAAACTCCCTCAATCGAACATTTACGTAACACAAATATTTACAAATGCAAAGTCTGTAATAACAGTGAACATCAATGGTGATGCGTTTAGTTCATGTTTATACTAACCTTACTCTCCTGAGAGGTGAACTTCGGGTTCTGATATCCAGAAGAAAACAGAGTCTGGCCGATGGCTTTAAGCATCTCGACTCAAAGCTGAAACGATGTGGTTTAAAAGTAAAAAATAACACGATCCCAAACAGCAAGATGTTATAATACAAACGACGGTGATCGAAGAAACTTTAGAAGCATAAATCAAATATATGGGGTAAATGTGAAAAACTAGTCAAATATCTTGACATTGTAAAAAGAGGCTCATTGGTCTGAAATGTACAAAAGTGCATTAAATAATCGCATTATTATTGCATCAATATAAATGCTCATAAACTCACCTGTTGGTCGGTTAGAGTTAAAATGTAAAAAGGAGCAAAACCTCCAAAAACAGCGCGAGATTATCGGTCAGAGACGTGTTATAACCTGCCGATAAAGATGCAGTTACGGGCGATATGTAACAACTGATGTTAAGTAACATTTTAACTACTACTTCCGTGTTTTCGGGTTACGTCACTGGGAAGCGATTTTGATTGGTTGTGACGATGACGTAAAGCAGAAGACACGCCCCGGCAATGACGGTCAGGACACAAACCACCATCGGTGACTTTTTATTAAGGAATGAAAAGTACATTTTAGGCAAGCATTGGCCACTGAGGACTATAGATCTTTAATGTACATTTATTACATCTAAACCAGTGATTATATTAGAGGTTGTTTTTAAAACACTAAAATCAAAAAGCAAATACTTAAGCTGTTATAGAATTAACCATTATTATAAGTCTTACTCCGTATCATTAGATAAACAATCATATATGTGCATAGATACGGTTTTACCATCTTACAAATCACTTAACAACTATAAAACCACTTTATGACCAGCATGCATACAAATAGCTACACAAGCATTCCTCTCTGTGGCCTTCTATTATCAAATGCATCTCCCTGTTGGTTTTTTCTCTACTTGATCTTCACAGCTGTGTTTTTTCTGCGTGCCGGTTCTCTCTGGACCTGTCTGGCTCGGGAACCGAAGCCCAGAGTCTGAAGAGACTCTGTGAGGAAGCGTTGAGTGGGGGACACACACAGCATTATCAGAAGCTTGGCGTCCCCTCCTGCGACAGGAGACACATGCAGAAGGTAAAGGCTTAGCGTGTAAACGGGCTATTTTTTACATAGCAGACATCTGTGTACGTGAATATTCAAGACACACCTGTGTTTCCCAGTGAAAATGTTCTTACCTATGGCATCCTGCAGAAGATGGGTCAGTTTGCTGTTGCGGTACGGCACGTGGGGCCGTTGCTCAGCTAACGCTCCCAGAACATCAGACAACGCGGAGAGGCTGCGATTTATACAGGAGCTCTCCCACAAAGCTGGACCAGTCACTCCCGACATCCCTAGATAAAGGTATAATGGAGAAAATCATATCTGATGACCTGTGACGGAATATTGTTATTGTGTTTTATTGCATTATGGCTTAATCACCTTATCGTTAAGATACTCACCTACACACTCACTTCCTGCCAGGTCTACCAACTGCAGCTTGGTCTTGAGAGGAGTCTGTGTGATGCTGGGCCGGGGGGAGGGGCATGGTGAGTGACAGGGAGAGTGGCACGGAGAGGAGGCGGGGCTAGAGGTGCTGGAGGAGGCGGCCCTGCGGCAGCGTGGGCTCCACCATTCTTTTTGAGACACCCGTCGGACATCCTGCCTGGTACTCTGCAATCTTCGAGCTACAGCATACAAAAATCACACAACGTGTTACGGTACACACATAAATCCATTTTATGGCGGCTTTATGGCTTACTTTATTAGGTCCTTCAGTGCTACTGTGAGAAACCTTTGGAGTGAGGCCTAAGCTCTCTTTTCAGAGTTGTAGGAAAGTGCTTTAGTGAGTGTGTATCTGAAGATAACTAATCCGGTGGGTGTAAGAGAAAATTGAGTTGCTAAAATGACCGTTTGAGTGTGTGCGTCTTTAGATAATACACCCAGAGTTTCACTTAACTGGCAGAACTGTGAGTGTGTGTGTGGCAGATAGCTGTGTAAGAGTTTTGAGGCTCTTAGCTTAAGTCATCCTCCTAAAACGTAAGAAAATTTTCTTTCTGCAGACATACACATCTAAGTTACAGTTGTTTTCTTATGAAAAAGGAAAACAATAAGTGATGACTCATGTTGCACTGCTAAGATTTTTATCCAATCGAATGTTCTCTAGAATGAGAATGCCCCTCCCTCTAGTATCTGGTATGGTGTCAGGGGATGCATCATACCCAGTGTCAGGGCATCAGGGCTTTTGGATGTGACGGTCAGAGTGACAATGAAATGAGATCTGGAGGAGTCTCTGTGCACCAGGGTGGGACTGTGAGCTCTCAGTTTTAACACAGAGTTGATCCGCTGCATCAACTCCACTGAACTCCGGACCAACCTGACACACACAAAACTGAGCAATTAAACCTGTGACAGTCATGTGTGCATGAAGACCTCGTGAAAAATTCAAAGCTCAAAGTACAGCAGAGAAACAGGTTAAACAAACAGATGAATGAACTGTGAACAACTGACAACCAAAAAGTGCCCAGATACAGTCAAGTTTTTTATATATTTTGAAAACTAACAAACTATATTTGTGTAACACCCCCATTTTGGACTGTTTTGTGGTTTGTTCTGTTTATCCATACTTGTTTTTTTTCATGTTTCGGTTAATTGTAACCAGCATCACCTGCGTCTCATTTTGTCTTGATGTTTGTGTATTTAAGTTTTTTCTGTTTCATTTTTTGAGTTTGTCAATGATTATATTCTTATGTTGCACGTTCCCTGTCTGCCTGTTTATTGTGAAAACCTTGGATTAAATTGTTTATGTTTTTGTAATCTTCTTTATGCCTGTTCCTTAGAACCCATTGTGTGACAATTTGAAAATGCTTGAAGAGTTTTTACGCTATACTGAAATATATATGACACTTTGTTTAATGTTTCTTTACATAAAGCTACACCACACACATTACTGCAAATACCCTTTGAATACTTAAACAAGCCAGATGGTTATAAAACGACAACAGAATTTTAGATGTTAGGGTGAACATATATAATGTATCATGGATTTTATGTGTCTGTTACTCACTCATGTGTTAAACAGGGAACCTCACTGGTTCCTGTACTGGTGGTGATAACCTCTCTCTTCACCCCAACTGCTCCTCCATCTTCATCTCTGGCCAGAAGATCTAGAACCTCATTATTATAGACCTCCACCACTGACACCTCCACCATGTGACTGTCCACAGGCTTGCCTGAGATGAGCCTGAAACAAGCACCAGCACATTTTACCCTCTGCATGAGATGTTGGGAAGTTGACTGTGCTGTGTAGAGCAGAGATGGGAGTTTACGTGAATAGCTCATTGGCTGCTTTTGGAATGATGCCCTGTTGAGGGTCCTTCACCGCAGCTGTGGGGTCTTCAGACTCAGAGCCAATCATTGTGTGTGTCTTTCCACTTCCTGTCTGCCCGTACGCCATGATACATACATTAAACCTGAGAATGAGGGAAAGACTTTATTTATATATATTTATATATAAGTGACTACAATAAACAGATGTATGTGATTGATTACAGTTTATTAAGTATTAAGGGATTAAATTATTAAAATGTTGACTGTATCTGCTACTACATGCCATTCTGAACGTTTGCTAGGATTTATTGATTTTTATTATTACTTTTTTACACAGATGCTTTGTCAGCATAACTCGATCCATAAACTGATATTTTAAAGTATTTTTTCAGGTTGGCAAAATGTCTAAATCGATAACGACGGACAGAAGCAGCACAACAACAACAAAAAATAGCTTTACGTACTTCCACAAAGGTCTAAATAAACAAGAAAAGAGCTTGAATAGCAAATAATAAACCACAATTTCTACCGAGACTGGATTAAGTTTCTCTGAGGATGCCTGAGTTAGCTGAAAAACAGCAGGTCATTTGGTCCATGATGTATTTGAGTCGTTTGAAAGGATTTAAAGGAACATACGACTGTGAAGCACAAATTTACCCAAACTGCAGGAGTAAATAGCATGAGAGCGCTTACACTGAACAGAACACTTACCCGTCGAGCAGAGAGGTTAGAAGGGGTTTCAGCTCTTCAAACACTGTGTTCTGATTGTCTTCTGGTCCATGAACTCTGTAAATCACATCAGACACATCAACAACATCAGACCTGTTTTAATACATGCAGAAATTTTGCACAGTCTCTCATTACCTTTCAAACTCAAATATTTTGTTTGCGACAGGACTCGAGGTTTTGACTGAGTTTACAAGAACAGAATCCTGCAAAACAAGTGTGAACGGAGAAGATTAATCCAGAGTCTGGAATATAGGGTTTAAACTTTTAAAATGTTTAGTGGAGAATCTCATAAACATTAGAAATAATTCACTCACATCAGTGATGGGCTGGATAACTGCTTCAGACGGTGAGGCGCTGAAGAAGAAAATACGGTTTAGATCTTCAACAATATACAACATTTCTCAAGCATGTGGCTATAAATAACTATAAACATATCAATGGAAGTTATATCTGCTGTGTTAAAATGTCAATGTCTATCAAATGTTATATTAAAACATGCAATATCATGGGGCATAACATGCATTATTTTCCACTATGCAATCCGTATGTTATAGATTATGTTACCCATTGATTGTTGGGGATCCCGGGCTGTGATCAAAGGGGAGAATTGGACGCACCCGGCAGTGAACTCTTATATTTCCTCTCAGCTCCTACAAAGAGACCAAAAAACCATTTCTCTGCGGTTTAACTAAAACATGTCAACTAGTAAATGTGAGAAATAAAGATTTATAATTGTGTGGTTTGTGGATTGTTGCATTGTTTCACTTCCTGTAAAAAAATGTTTTCTAACTAAATTCATGTAGGGCAACAAAAATATATTTCAAATATATTTTCATGGTCCTTTGCTTTCCACAAAAGATATTTTTAATATAATTATAGTTAGACACTTTTATTGCTGTTAGGATGTCAAAACCTAATTACACTTAACAGTGAATAAAATGAGAGACTCGGTACGTACAATCAAAGTGTTGTGAAGAATTCTCCGCCTCACTTTCTCCTCCCTGCATCTGTTCTGTTCTTCTTGTAAAGAGAGTTCGAGAGCAGCTACCTGAGTCTGCAGCCCTGCACAAAAACATCCCCACATGCATTTATGTGCAACATATATATGTTTCAGTTAAAGACGCCGGCGCTGGTTCATGTGGTGTTTTCGACCAATCAGACGCTTAGTTACATTCAGTAGCTTCAGGTAAGATTAAGTGTAAGTGTGATTGGATGCTCGGGGGAAAGGCAAGCGTAAGGACAGTAAAACCTTTCTTTAGCCGCTAATCTTTTCATGGGACACTGCAACTGGACAGATTAGTAACTCAGCAATACAAACATTTGTACTATGCAGTTATGCACTGACATTCTGGCCTCATTTTTGATCAAATCTTGCACAGAATGACAGCTAATTAGCATAAAAAGGGTTAAAAATATTTTGTACGCTTTCTTAATGTGCCTGTCTTACAACGTTGGTCTCTCATTAAATTAGTTGTGTAAATAAATCAGAACTAAAAAGCCAAATTATACACTTACAACATTAGTATGTGTATCTGATCGGTTAAAATCAGTTTTAACCAAAACTGATGCACCCTCTAGCTAAACATACAATACACACACAATATGTGTGACCTACTTATACAACTATACATTTATGTAAGCTTAAACTTATATAAACATATAGTCACTGTTGCAAACATAGAAGGACAGTGAGGAGGGGCTGGATAAATAACAGGATAAGATCCACAGGCCCTGAAGGAGGCTTGTCACCATGGTGCGCAGGTGACGCACGGATCACATGACCTCGCTGTCCCTGCCGACTGCAGCTTTTCCTGGAGGAGAAGCTGGGAGGGAAGGGGGGCAACTGTGGATAATCTCTGAACACTGCAACACACACCTACTGTCACCACATGACTTGTTTTGTGATAGAGAAAGAGGGAGATGAGGAGAGAGACAGATGGTGAAACATAAAGAGAACGAGGGAGCGTGAGATGAAAGATTAAATAGGAGGGAAGGTGGGTGGAGATAAGAGAGAGAGAGAGAGCTTGAGACTTAACGAATACCAAGATAATCTCATGGCAAGACAATTCTTGTTGTTGTTTTTTATTGTTAGTACATGTACACGTTTCATGGCTATGAATGTGTATAAATCCTTCTCTTTTATATATATATTTTGTATGACCTGTTTTTGGTCCACTAATGGTTAGGTTTAGTGACCCTCATGTTTGCGTTTTCATACAATTTGTCCTTTTTTATTCGACTCACATACGAAATCGTCAAACATGTAAAATAGTTAGCTATGCTTTCCAGTGAGATTCCAGGTTGGGATTTGAGGAAAACAACTATTTAATAAAACGCATTGGGTCTCAATCACTGTGTGTACATTTATTTACACGTTGAGTATGAAGTTATTTATGTGAATCAGGAGGGAATTTGTCTTAGAATGAGACTATTAAGTGAATCCAGATACACATAATTACATATAACCCTGACAGCTACGTTCAGCTCTCTAGAAAACTCACTCTGGATATTATCAGTCTGTTGGTCCTGAACAGCATTTCTGGCAGCACCCACACAGTCCAGCAGCTGTCTGCTCTGGTCCTCCAGATCTTTGGTAAAACCCATGTAGGTTGTACAGACGGCTTTTAAATCCTGTTTCAGCACCTGAGAAACCCAACCCAGATTATCAAGATGACACTGTGATGATGGTTTAGCAAAACCTGTTTCATAGTTTTGAGTTTCCCATCACCTGAACTTCAGACAGAAGTTTGGAGAGAGCAACATGCGTGAACTTCTGAATGTTTCTCTGGTGCTTCTGTCTCTGAGCTTGGATCTCCTCAGCTCTCTCATGTCGAAGTTTGCCCAGACACTTTAAGAGTAAATACATATATAATACATACATAAACGCAGGTATGTGTGATGTATATATATATAACTGTTCTGAAGCTGTCGTTAATGAACAGATAAACTGTTGGTTGTGCTTTTATTTATTTATTTTTATTATAAATCATTGTTGATGAGATCCAATGATAATTATAGATGCATATATATATAATGGTACTGAATAATAGTATTTAAAATCACTTCAATAATAACTTGAATATTTCTTCTAAGCCAGTTTTCAGACGGTCTCTCTCTAGTCTTACGCCTGTAAATAGGAAGCACGTGAGGAAATTAGGTGAAGCCACCTGCCGTCTGTCCGCGAGCCACTTAAACTCACAGCGAAACCATCTGTCGGGTCAAACCTGCTGGACCTCCATTAACCTGGTAAATATATTTCATAGTGAATCTGCATCAGTTTGTACCTGAGCGAGTCTCAGATGAAGAAGAGCGTTTTCAGTTTCCAGCTCCAAAATGCGCTCATCTTTACGCTACAGAGAGAGAGAGAGAGAGAGAGAGAGAGAGAGAGAGAGAGGTAGGCATGTGTATGGTTTCACGATTCATGAACAACAAACATGTGAAAAAACAACATGTGCAAATAAAATAAACTTGAGCCTATCAGAAATATATAAGCTTATAAATGAAACGTGGCTGACACTGAAACACTGGGTTGGGTAGTAAAGATTATAACTTTAAAAACTTCTATAAAAGTTTTGCTAAATGCTTTTTTTGTATGTGCTAAATGATTCATATATTAAGTTAAAGCAAGAGGCATTTCACAAAACACACAGCAGACTGGCTGTAAACACAAACGCATATACTTTCTTTATTGTAGTGTTTTATATGCACAATAACAGCACAATAAAAGACATTTAACCTTATTCATAACATCAGTATAATCACATATTTCATACATTAGTGCGTTTTGATACACGATTAAATTCAGATAACATTGAAGTTAAAACGAAAGAACTTACTCGTAGTTTATGCTCCAAAAGATGAACTTGGTGGGCAAATATCTGATCTCGGTTGATAAAAAGCGGCATTTTAAATAAGAGTAAAAGCACAATACGAGGTGCAGCGTTTGTTTGTGGTGTCGGACTGTAAATGATGCCCATTTATAAGTGTCTCTTCTTCAGGTGGCTGTAATCCGATTACCTGCCCATTTGGCGTCCTGTACTCGTCTATATTTACCATTGACAGTCTGCTACCATAGACATGTTGTGGTTTATTATGAACGTGAGTTGAATATGTGTAACTGTACTTTACAACCGCAGATTTCATGAGTACTTGTGCAATATTTTAGCAAAATCTGGCCTATTAAACGATAAGATGTATTTTAAAGACTTGGCGCCCCCTACTGATGGATCTTAAAATCGTTTGTGGCGCTTGTAATATTTGCATTACGACAAATACAGACACAAAAGGGATTCACATCAATCTTTATTAAGCAGGAATACAGTACAGGCTATTTTAGTAAACAGATTTCCCGTGAGGTATAACATAAAGAGAAGCACACCACTCGTTTTAAAGGTGTATGGGAAGCACAGGATATTGGCTGAATTTGCCATTTGGCACATTGGACATTTTCTAAGGCAGTTTTCTGTTGCACAATAAGACACCTTCTACTCTAAAACCAGGTCCAGTTTGCATTCTGCTGGGTTCAGTTCCAACATAAAGATGGATTAATACACACAAAACAATCGGATTTTCACGATCCGATCAGATGCATATGTAATACAGACCCACAGTTTGAATCCCAGTTAAAGCTCTACTGTAGGATAAGTTCAGCAAACACAGACGATTAACAAGAAAAGGAATGTCTTAAAAGCTGGTACCATTACAAACTATAAATATGTTAGTGTCCAGATTAAACACGTTAGATGAGGTGTTAAAATCTATTATTTTAAAAGTATAGTTCTCTGTAGGATAAAATAAGACATAACCACACTTGGCTATTTGGACTTGAGTCTTCAGTTTTTTCTTTATTTACAGTGTATATAAGTACTGAGTTAAGTATATACTTCATTTTAGTGTCGTAATATCATGTTAGACTGTCATTAGTCTATATCAACAGGACTCTGGCCTCACTCTCTCTCCACACACATGGCAATCCCCATGCCACCCCCGATACACAGCGATGCGACCCCTTTTCTGCCCCCGGTCCTGTGAAGGGAGTGGAGCAGGGTCACCAACACCCGACAGCCGGACATACCAAGAGGATGTCCAAGAGAAATGGCCCCTCCACATACATTCACCTGCAGCGGAGCAGAGAGACAAATTTACAATGACAATATTGCTAATTGTTAGATAGAAGTTATTTAGTTTCCGCAGTGACTTGAAACTAAAACCACAGTGAGAGATCAAAGTTAAACCAGCAGTGACCAGCCATGGCGTTACGCTGTATTTACTGTGCTACAGAAATCACTGGCTTGCTTCAGTTTGTGTCAATATAGAATTGTGTAAAGCTGTAGTTGTGTAAAGTAAAGTATGCATGGGTTAGGGCTGGAGGAGGATGGACAAACCTTCTCGTGATTTAGACTGAGCTCCTGCACCACAGCAATGGACTGAGCAGCAAACGCTTCGTTTATCTCAAACAGATCCACCTGATCCAGCGTCCAGCCTGCTTTCTCAACCTGGTGAGAAGGTCTCAGTGAACAACTCATTCATGTAGCTTAAACCTGCAATGACTACCAGACACTCACGGCTTTTCTAATAGCAGGAATTGGCCCCGTGCCCATGACTGAAGGGTCAAGGCCAGCCTGGGCCCAGGATATGATCCGAGCCATTGGTTTTAAGCCCCGCCTCTGAGCCTCCGATTGGCTCATAAGAACAGTAGCCGCAGCGCCATCATTTATTCCTATAAAACAAAACCAATGACATAGAAGGAAACCACATTAATTTAATCAATAAATAAACAGATGAGATGAAACTTTATGCTATAAACTGTGTTTTATTGTTGTGAATAATGATGCATGTATCTACCTGAAGCATTGCCAGGTGTTACTGTACCAGAGCCGTCCTTTAAAAAATAGGGCTTCAGCTTAGACATAGAATCAATGTTACTGCCATGCCGAGGAAACTCATCGACTTTCACCTCCACTGGACCTGATACACAAACAAAGATGTAATTAATTTACTTTCTGTTATATAACGCTTCACTGCTGGAGAACGCCAGATAGTTCAATAGTACAAAAAGACTCTTGCCTTTTCTGGAGGGCACAATGACCGGCACAATCTCCTGGTCGTAATATCCGGCCTTCTGTGCCGCTTCCGCTCGGTTCTGTGACGTCACGGCAAACCGGTCCTGGGCTTCACGAGACACACCCCACTTCTTGGCCACATTTTCAGCTACATCAAAAAAGCAAATGAAACTAAATCAACCTCCCTGCTATTAAAAGCAACGCTGTAGGTAGCCAGTCGTGTCGCAGAGTTTACCTGTGATACCCATGTGATAGTTGTGAAAAGCGTCCGTGAGCCCATCAGATAATATTGTATCCTGCAGAGTCCCATCTCCCATTTTTATTCCTGACCTCATGTGCAGTATATGAGGAGCCTGTGGGACAAAGTTTCTTTGAATGCAACACAACCTTATCCTGAGGCACTTCCACTGAAAGTCATTTTTGGACGTACCCGACTCATGTTCTCCATGCCTCCTGCGACGACTACAGTAGATTCTCCTGTCAGGATGGACTGAGCCCCAAGACAGACGGACTTTAGGCCTGATCCACACACCATCTGACAGCTCCATGCTGGGACAGAGTACGGAATACCTGCCCCAACACTTGCCTGCCGGGCAGGATTCATCCCATTACCTTAATAGAGAACAAGGATAAATGAATAAAAACAGCGAAAGAGCTGGTTGGCTCATTTCTTTGTCTAACAAAGACACCATCAACTCACTAGTCAACCTGTACAGTAGTACCTGCTGTAAGAACGTGTCCCATGATGACTTCTGAGACCTCCTCTGGCTTTAAATGAGCCCTTTTCAGCACATCTTTGATGACGGCTGTCCCCAGTTCATGAAGGGCTACACCACTAAAAACACCATTAAACGACCCTGTGAATAAAATAAGACAATGTAGCGTTGAAAGAATGAAAGAAAAAGCAACAAATCAAGCATATAAGATACATTTCAAATAAATTCAAATACTTCTATAACAATAAAATTGTTAACAACTTTATGCAATAGATGGATAGATGAGTTTTGGCTGTATGCCCAGTTATATATCTTTTCAGGCCATGGCACTACAACAAATGAACCAATCAGAGGACGTCTACGTCCTCCTGCGTCACAGTGACGCCACATGCCGTCGCGTATTTAGTCTCGCGTTAGCTAATTAAAATGCACAAAAGTACTTGTTCAGATGACGTAGAATCGTTAAATTGGAACTACAGTAATGCAATAATGCTGGATTTTAATCGTTTAAATCGTGCAAATAATTGATTTAGTTATTAATAAGGAGAGCAATTTGATCCTGTAGTTCTGAAATCTGTCAACTAGCAGAAGCAGATACACTGCAGTACACAACCGGAAGCGCGTGCACGACATTGTGTAAAAAACAACAACATAATATTCCGAGATGTGAGATTATTTTTACCTATAGGGGTCCTTGCCGCAGAAACGATAACAATCGCATCCGTATTCATCTTTGTCGTACACTTGTATTTCCTCGCAGGTGTCTTGCGCGTCGGTGGGTGTTTGCTATATATATGCGGTTCTGTGTGGAGCCTCCTACTTCATACTGTCCCATTCATTTGATAAAACAAGTACGGAAGCATCAGGACAGCGATCTTACACTCCGATTACTTTTATTTTAGTGTGGCGCCATCTATTGGCTTGGATGGCTAACAGACAGGCTGGAGGCTCATTGACGTAAACAAGTTTTACACAAATACATTGTATGCCCCGTTTTTCAGCATCAGACACAATATGGTTTGCTCAGTAATTCATATATAAAGCACAGTCATTTAATAATGGATATGTGCATTTGTACTACAATATAATGCCAATTTTAGTGCAAGACTGCTAGTTAACATTTTTTGTGCATCATTCATTTAAAAGCAGAATATCAAAAGTCAGTCTCATATTAAAACTCTTTATTGATATTTGGTCAGTACATGAAAAGGATTGAATTTAACTGAATTTTAACAAGATACATCTCAAAAACTACACAAGTCAAACAAAAGTGTTTTCTCTCGTCATGTAGAGGAACCAAAAACAGGGATCAACATTAAGAAACTAAAGACTCTCTGTATTTGCAGCTTGGAGACTTAATTGAGCAGTATGATACGTCACACACAGCTATGAAGTTCTGGTTCTAGCAAGTGAGAAATGCGTATTACAGAACCATCGGTGTCCATATTATTTTAACAGACTCTGGAGAGGAAAGATGGCTTAAAAATGATTTTTAAAAAATGAAATATACAAACTTATTTCAAGGCTGCTTTTTTTAAACAATCAGTTTGCTGAGCGTGTTGCAAATGTACTAAAACAGGTTACGATGGGAGGTAGGGTTGAAACAAAAAAATGTGTCTGACTATTTCTCAAACAAGAATTAACTGGCCTCAAGTGTGTGACTTTCTCGTTTGTAATGAGTTACTTAAAAAAACGAAACACTGAAGATTTTAAGAATGTTACAAAACAGACCCTGTGGAGGCATTGGTGCCAACTGTTGCTGCACTTGAGTCCAGGCCATTCTGTGTGCCGTGCCGCATACCCGCAGTCCTGCCGCCTTTGGAGACAGCAGCGGCCTCATGGGAGTCAGCATTGGAGTCTGTATCGTTAGAGTGCTGGGTCACTGACGTCTCGCTGCCTGTAGGTGAGTCCACGCTCTCATAGCCTGCGCTTAGCTGCGTCACATACCCTTCGCCACCCCTCTGGCTCACTGCGTCTTCTGAGTGGTTGGAGAGTTTTGACATACCCCCATGGGTGGGGCTGGAAACCGAGGGCGATGGTGGGTAATCTTCATCTGCGCTGCTTGCTGCCCTATACAGACCGGATCCGGACGCGCCCCTCTGAGACGAGTTCCCATTGGAGGGTCCGTTGGACACTCTTCCGCAGTCTTTCCCCAAAGCTGAGCTAGAGGAGTTTGGAGCTTCACTTTGAATGGAAGGGTCAGAGGCTGAAGGTGAAGTTCTGCTTGGACCAGCTCCACCAGAAGTTCCTTGGACCTGGGACATCTGAGACAACTGCTGTCTGGTCTCCCTCAGCTGCTGCTGAAGAACCAAGATGGTGCTCTGCATGCCCTCCACTTCCTCATCCAGCTGAATGATAAAGTCATTGAGTTCTAGAGGTAAAACAAGAGAAGACGAGTCAGAAATGTTCATTTTCTAAACACTGCAACAAATAGTGAAGGACATCACAAAGCAGATGGCACTGTGTGGAATGGGTGATGCACCAGAAAGACATCTGCTCACCATCTTGGCTGCTCTTGAGCTCCTCACTGTACTTCTTCTGCAAGGCGAGCTCAGCCTCCAGCTGGGCGATGCGCCCCTGAGACAGCTGCCTGCCCAACTCCTGGTTCTCCTGGATCAGCATGCGACATTTCGCCATCAGCTTCTTACCCGTCTGGCTGCAAGGGAAACAAGGCTAACATCACATCATGAACATGGCCACAGGGTGAACACAAGTGGCCAATGCATTTACAAACCAGCCAAAAATAGTCACAAGTTCTCCAAGGGCCACGCTGTGAATTTTGTTGAGCAATAACAAATCAAGAGACGCAAGAAAACGTTCCCACAATTCTAGGAGATGGGTGAACAGTTAATGGACTACAAGTTAAACCAACACAAGCAATACATCTGAAACATCTAGCATTGTGTGTTTAAATAGGCCATTGAGTTGCAAAACCAAATAAGATGTTTAATCAAAGATCTCAAAAACCAGAGGTTAACAGTTCTGATAAATAACATTAAACAAACTCTAATACCTACCTTTTTAAAAACTCTCAGCCTAACCAAACAAGCATCAGTCACAGGGCAAATAATGATAGCATTAATGCTGACTAAATTGTGACTGCATAAATACAATTAATAATGGGAAATGTGTGAAGTTTTCCACCATGCAATTTTCTGTAGTATCAGTAAGAGGATATTTACATAACCTATAGTTATGTAGATAATATAATTGCAACCTTTTTTTAACCGATCACACTGTTAAACTGGACTGAGACACTGAAATGCAGCTCTTGGATTTTAAGGGTCACCCATGGTTTGGTGCCAATATAGTACAATTAGAAACATTATGATCTTTAAAATATCTTAGAATGAATTGGACCAAGTATTGAAAAACGCTTAACCTGCATACAACACCTCCATTTAATATTTAAGAGCCCGAATGTCAGATAAAATGCAAGGTCAGATTTCCTAAAATAAACTTCAATGCAACAAGCGATAGCCACTTCTGAGCAGAGCGTTTCAAACAGTGTCAAATGCTTAAATGAAATGGCCTAACCAAGGCAGGTTTAAGAGTTTTGCCAGGCAGAAGTTACCATTAAAAATCTCTACAACCTCTTTTGAGAAAAACACCTGGAAAGGAGCTAAACGTGTCTTGAGTGAAACAAGGAGAAAATAATTCAAATTATTACTGGGAAAATAAAAAGTGGATTAGAAAGTTACCCGAGTTAAGTACAAAATCATCATACACAGACATTTGAACAGCTTGAATAGTTTCCTGTGACACACATTGCACATTGGCATACACATTGATAAAACATTTATGGTTGCATCTGCAGCAGCGTAACGGCCAATCGAAATTCGTATCAGGTCAAATCTTTTAGAGCACACTGCTGTAAACGCAAGGTGCATTTCCAGTGCAAAAACAAAGTATAATATTACGAACACAAAAAAAGAAAAAGACACTGTACCGTCTGTTGTACCTGTGAGATGAACATATATCAAAGTCTTTGCAGATCAGAAAGTCTGATTCCTCCCCAAAAGTCTTACATCATAACAAATGTCTCCGCCCCCAAAGTCTTATGCTTGTGCTTAACTCCTCCCCATTTCATTGCATCACACTACATTTCCGCCTCCCTGCGTTCGTTCTAGATTCTTAACCAGAGTCAAGATTTCTACAATGAAGTTAAATGGGGGCATTTTCCTTAGCAACACACTTAGTAGGGCCGTGTCATGTTTTAAATGTTCAATCAGTGAGCATTAAACTACAGTTCAATCAGCTCCAAGGCCAACGCTGAGCTCAAGTCTTTCAATGGCCGCCTTTTTGTTACAGGACAATTTCTAATTGGCTGTTGGGGCTGGAAGGGGGGGTGTTTCCACGGTGACCACCTCTTCAGGAACAGTCCCGCTTCCTTCAGGCTTCTGTACCATGAGGGGTGTGGGGGGGAGCTGAAACAAAATTGTCACCTGACCAAAACTGTTGTGTTTTGTTCTGACTTTACATTACGGTATGTGTAATAGCAGGACAATACCAAAGAACGATGTCTTTTGAGTTTTGGCTTTAAAGTCTGAGTCTCGTTGTGAGCAAAACATTTCAGTCTTCCCCCACCATTATCTGCACTCCTGCAGAGGAGAAGGTGGGGGGTGAATCAGGAAAGTCTTGACTTTTTGTTTTGGAGGGGGGAGTTATTTTAGTTTACCTATCAGGTGTAAATTTCCAGGCACTCAGTTCATTTTGGGCTTGCTCCAGTTTGTCTTTAGTCTGTTCCAGTTCAGCCTTCATTTTGAGGAAAAATAAGTTGATGGCTGGGTCTACCATGGAGGATCTCAGCTGAGCCGCACTCGGTTGCTGGACTTGTTTCAGGTACTGGATTTGGGTCTGCAGAGTAAGAGAGAGAATTAGACTCCAAGCATGTCTATATGCTGTCATGTCATTTAATGAAACACGTTGAGTTTATATTTAACTAATTTAAGTACTTATTTAGTATCTTAATAATTAATTGTTTACAACACCTGACACAATCTTGCAGGTCAAATGCAGCGGGGCTGTCATAGAATCATTCGCACCTCCAACAACTTTAAACTGGCAAAATTCAAATGACCTCAACATGCAAGCTGCATTTAAGAGCGTAATCCTGGGGTACATTACTATTCTGCAGTGTTTGCCTGACAAATGTATTTGCTAAATGCTTGGTCTGTCTAGCATTACAATGAAATTGTGCCCTGTGAATGGAAAGACCGAGACAAAAACTGTGAAGTACAATATTTGTAGTATTGCTTTGATAAAGATAGCATGGCACAAGTCGCATGACCAACATGTGATAAGACATTTGACTGCAGGACAACAGCAGTATTTCGCCGTTTATAAATGTTCATTGTTGGTACAAACAAATTTCGGCATTTAGTTCTTTAAGTTTTATTCCCATAGATGTACAACATTAATTTGCTGCAGAAATCACAATATCAACCATGCAGATCATCAGGTCAACTTCCTTCAATGACTGGTCATAACACAATACTGAAAGATAGTATCACACGTACCGTACACTCTTGCATTTCCTGCTCTTTAGTAGCAAGCCTCATCACCAGAATGTTCTCCCTGCGTGCAGATTCCTGCTGTTGCTGCTTCAACTTCTCCTCCGACTCTTTCAAGCCCGTCACGTCATTGGCTGCAGTCAATCAAACGTGAAACGCGTGCATTTGTTAGCCACATCTGGTTTAGTTACTTATTCATCCATGCCTACTAATTATTCATATCATTTGAGACCTGCAAACTTACAGTTTAAATCTGCATATTTTGCCTCAAGCATCTGGACATAAGCTTCATGCTGTTTCCACCTAAACCCAGAACAAAAACACAAACACAGTAATTACAGCCACAACACACACACACACACACATCAAAGGTGGGGTGCACATGGGGGTCCATACACACCTAGTACACAGTTCCTCTCGGGTCAAGGTCTTCATGTCGGATTCATTAAGGCGAACCTGTAAACACAAGAAACAGATATTAAGACTTACAAGACTGCAAACCTGCGAGAGAAAGACTCACATGACCAGATCAGTCTGAGACAATAAACTCACCTTCTTCGGAAGAGGTTCTTCATTGGTCATTCTGATCTCTGGGAAAAAAGCACAAATCTATTAATACAAACTACAAACACGATTTCAGTGCATTTCATGCAACATGCAGCAAAGAGCCAGACGGCTGCATGCATTTCGGACGCCTACACAACATTACTGCAAATATAGGCCACCGGTCGAATAAATCGGTCATTTTGCACATATTCTAGTGAAACGAATCTTCTGTTTAAATCACATCGTGTGTTTAAATCATGGTCGTCAACCTCTGTAACAAAAAGTAAGAAAACAAGTTATTTTACTGGCAAAATGAACCCACTCCACTAACCGGAAAACACGGGCTTTTTACTCATTCTGTGCATCTGGGTTTAATTGTGAACATCTGAATTTATTCCTTCGATACACATAATAAGATCTCATATGCAATTTCCAAACGTAATTTAGCTGATCGAGGTGCAATAAAAATGCATTAATCTTTAAATCACAAAAGCGAGATCGCCCGCTGCGAGCTGACATGCTGCCCTGCAAACAAACGTGCGACTCTAATGTAAGACCAGAACTTGGGCACATCGTTGCTTTCGGGGGAAAGATTAAACTTACATGTTAGATAATGCAGATCGGCTCTAAAATAAATCCAATAAAGCTCATCAGGAAGAACTGATGGAGTGAAAACGTGCCGGCGCGTTTTTGAAGCAGTTTAACGATGTCACAAAATGGCGGAGAAGGAAGAGACTCTCCCTCTCCGAGAAGCGGCACTGTATTGGAAATAAGCGATTAACTCCCTGACACTTACCCGACCCGTTTCACCTCGACCAGAATGACGCAGAAATCTCCAAATACTAGACTGATTCTCACACGGTTGGGTTGAATTGTTTATTGGTCGGTAGAGGAAGAAAAACGAAGATCAGACGTAGAGAAGCCCGTCCGCCATGACGAGCAAATGCGATGTTCCGCCGCACAGCCTCAGTGTTGAGGGGGGAGGAGCACTTACCAACATACCCCCCCAATAATTTGTAATACTATATTTTGATATGTGATTGTCTTCTTTATTGATTTATGATGTAACTGCCACTTAAAAAAAACATAAAATGTGTGTTCACTTCATTTTAATACGTTAAACACACACGTGCAGTTGCGTGTATGAGACAGTGAATCGCTTTTTGAGTCGGGAATGAAGCTACGCAGCGACTATATACACGATTTCATTCATCAGATATTTTTAACCATTTTAAGCGATTATTTCCACGTTGTGGAAACACTTACATTTCATACATTTACAGTCAAATGCCCAAATACCAGCATTAATCGCAAACGAAACTATTTGAATGACCAATTGCTGTCAACTTGGGCCTAGAATGACTGGCAGGCTGAATTATACCAGTTGGCCTAGGGGTGCACGAATTTTATATCCTGCTTAACTATCAATCACATATTTAGTTCATGTTAGGTGTCTGACCCGAAAAACAATACAAAACATCATTAAATAATTCACATATTGAACGAATTGTGTGTGTCAGTGTATTACTAATAACACAGAATACGCGTATGTTTAATACCCCTATGTTGGGTAAAGTGGTACGCTCTGGTTCAAGTTGAAGTTGAAATTTCAAGGGCAGCGTGAACCGTGTGGCTCAGATCTGCGTCCAGTGCGTGTGTGGCGGTGTATGACGAGCTAAAGCATGCTGTGCAGAGTCGGATATGTTCGCAGGTAAAGTTAGCAAAAGTGTGAAACAAAAGTCTCATATTATGCGCAAAACAGTGATTGTTCAAGCCGGATTGTTTGGGTTCAGTAGCGCCTTGGCTAAGCTGCGCACTTAAACGTATTAGCTTGCGTCTAGTGTGCATACGATTGATACCATCTTCGGTTTGTGTCAAACTTTGCTGTTTTGCACATACTTATATCTGTTGATTTAGATGTATATGGGTGGCAAACAAAAAATGTTAAACTACCAATACAAACCTATAGTGTTATTCGTTATAAAATACACGCAGAATGAACTTTCATCAAACTTCATTGTTACGGTTTGTATTGAACACAATTGAAACGCATTGAACTGGTTGCCACAGTCACTTTTATTCTAGAAATATCTCATGTTAGGCAAGACTTGTTCTGGTCACATGACTGCTACAACAATCCCCAATGGACTCACCCCTGTAATCCAACATTTGTTGCAAAAGATGTGTGTTATCCTGCCAAACCTGCTACACATTTATTCCACTTACTTTAGCGTGAAAACTATTGCCACTTGATTCTTACAGCCCCACGGTAATATATCTTCTGATGCCCCTTCTAGGTGCGCTGCCAGCCTGAAGCCAGTTTTGGGTTCTGTGGCTTCCAGACAGAAACACACACTCCCTGACCTGCCGTATGACTATGGAGCCCTTGAGCCTCATATCTGTGCTGAGATCATGCAGTTACACCACAGCAAACATCACGCAACCTATGTCAACAACCTCAACATCACTGAGGAGAAATATCAGGAGGCTCTTGCTAAGGGTCTGTACAAAAGACATGCCTTTAATAAAAACTGGTTATAGGAGATGTCAATGAAAGTTAAAATGTACAATTCTATTGTGTAATTCATAACATTTAATGAAATGCCTAGTATTCTTGTGTTTTTACATGCAGGGATATATTCCAATAATAACAGGGTCCATGCAAAATGGTTCATCCTTTACTCTTAAAATAACAAAAATTATTTGTATATTTTGCAACTTGCAGAGTTTTTTAAACTTCCTTTCATAACAAGAAAAATGTAACGTTATGATTCTAAATAACAAGCATTTAGTAGATTTCAAAGACTTAGAAGTTATTAGTTATTTACTTGGATTCTACGTTATTTATTTACCCAGTTATTTACTGTTCATGAGATGTAACAGGTCTTTAACACACTAAGTTTTGTCCTGGTGCGTCTCAGGTGACGTGACGACCCAAGTTTCCCTTCAGCCTGCGTTAAAATTCAACGGCGGCGGACACATTAATCACGCCATATTCTGGACCAACCTGTCACCCAATGGTGGAGGAGAACCACAGGGTAACAGCCAATAAGATGCAAATAAAACTACTGCTGATGGTTGTTGTGAATGGTAAATTAATAGTCTTGCTACTGCAGGTGAGCTGATGGAGGCCATCAAGCGTGACTTTGGTTCATTTCAGAAGATGAAGGAGAAGATGTCGGCCGCCACAGTGGCGGTTCAGGGCTCAGGCTGGGGCTGGTTGGGCTTTGACAAAGACGGTGGAAGGCTGAGGATCGCTGCCTGTGCTAACCAAGATCCTTTGCAGGGCACTACAGGTAAATGTTCCTCTACAAGCATAGTGATGGATCCAATTGATATATTACTGGACTTTAATATTCCTTTGTTTGCCTTGTATTTTTTTTTAAGGTCTCGAACCACTGCTGGGGATAGATGTTTGGGAGCATGCGTACTATCTTCAGTACAAGAATGTTAGGCCGGACTACGTTAAAGCCATTTGGAATGTTGTGAACTGGGAAAATGTTAGCCAGCGTTTCCAAGCAGCCAAAAAATAAATTGCACATAAAAACCACATTGTGTCCATTTATATTGTCAAAGCGCATCAATCCAACCATAATACAACTAACAAAAATAACTAAAGTTCTAAAAAATGAATTATGGGGCTTTAAAAGCCCAGTCTATAGCATACAGAGTAACTCATAGCTTGCGTTGTTGTTGAGTTGAATTGAGAGTATGTATGTTCATGATTTCAGTGCATTTAAATTAAAAGGTCATTTGAAAGTATCTTGTATGTCTTTGTGGTTTTTAATGAATTTTCTAATGACATGAAATATAAGGCAAATAATAGCATTTAGTCTTTCATTTCTGATGTGTAAGAACCTAGTGTAACTAAAGCTGAAATAAAGTAAATATTAGAGCCACACAATATAAGTGTAAATATGAGAAATGAACACTAGGGGGCGCCAAATACCAGTTTATTAACAATGTAACTGGCCTGGCATAAAACTTCATAATGGCAAATGCATTATGCCTTAATGAAAAACAATTTTCCAGTAGGTAAAAATAGCATGTTGACTAATTTTTCCTGTCTGATATCTTCTGGTTCTTTTTCGTACGCTATTAAAAATGTCTGGCACTTTAAAGGTTATGTAAATAAATGTGTCCCTTTTGGCCGCATTATTGTTAATTGTGATGTAAGTGTTTTGCTTTAGCGTCGCAAACACCAGCCATTCTGACTCTGAGCTTTTCTGCTATTAAATATGACTGTGCTTTTTAATATCAAGTGCCCAAACGCTTCCCTACTGCTCTTGTTAACAAATCACATTTAAAATATTAAATATTTAGCAAATAAGTCTGTGCTTTGTGTGTTCATTGATCCAGTTAGTGAGAAAACACAGATGCAGTTATTTATATACAATCAGAGAAACGAGACAGGAATTCACAAGGTATTTAAACCACATGCACAAACAATTTAAAGACGCTGCGGCCAAGCCAAGATTTTCTCTTATGGGTTCGTATCTCCAGATCAAATTGTTCTGGCAGGTTGTGACCACTGTCGAGGCTTCCCTTTGAAATCTGTTTCAACATCTTATGGAACTTGAGACTCCATAACTCATTTCCTCAAAAATGAAGAGATATCTCCAGTAAGGTTGCCTGGTTTTCTATGGGTTGATGGGCAGAAAAAGCTTTTGATCTTACGGGCTCCTTGAAAGTCCAGATGTTTGGTGCTGTTGGGAACTTTTATTAACATGCGACCCAGAAGGAAGTAAAACAAACTCTCTCTTCACATATCAATCAGATTTAGCTCGTAACGAAATGTGAAATTTGCGATTAGAGACGTAAGAGAGGAAAAATCGCCCCACATGTCAGGCGCTGATTCTGTTAAAGTCTGACGTTCGGCATCAGTCGTCATTGGTCACACGTGTGCACGCTTGTGGTGACGTCATACCCGCGGCTTCTATGAGCTTAAAAACAGACGCGACGACGCAGGTACAGTGAAATGTTTTGTGTTTCATTTCTGCTTGCACACTGGAAAAAGCCTTTATTAGTCGCTTTTTCCCAGCTCAGACCGATGGCATGTTTTGGTGTGGCCTACTTTTCCTTAAATCCAGAGCGCTGCTTCCTTCCAGCAATGGCTCGTAAAGTAGACAGACTCGCAGTCGGGATACTGTTTCTCCAGCCTCTGGAAGAAAAGCAGGAAAATACCAACATCAATTCATCAAGCTCAGCCCTCCTTCTTCTTACCAGCCTATCTGTCTGCCGCTCGTTTTCTGACACAACCCTCTCTTTTTCCAGGACCATTCTTCAGGAAATGTGACCTCTTTTCCTGTTTTTTCTTATTCACTCTATTTTTTCCCATCCTTCACGCGGCCCTGTTATTTACACCTTTAAGAAGTGAGGTTTTATTGTTTTCCATAATTGTTTGATAGATTTAATGTGTCTTCTTACAAAAATAAACAGACCTGTAATGGCGAGACCACCTGCCTGCTCTTTTAATTTCCTTTCTTGCTTTTTTTTCCCTCTTCTTCTCAGTATAAACATTTGTCTGTTATGACTGAATGATGTATGTAGTATAGTGATGTGTACACACACACACACACACACACACACACACACACACACTTGTTACTGCACAACATGCAGAAAAAAGTGATCTCTGCTTTTCCTATTGCTGAAAACATGCTTTCATATTTAAAAAAAAAAAAATTAAGTATGGAAAAAGTTTTCTCTGAGCACACTTTATATTCTGTAATCATAACATACAATAACTGGGCAGGCAGCAAATTAATCTTTTTGCCTTCAGACTTAAGAAATATTGCACAGCAAGTAAAACGTTTTAACACGCCATTCAGGGACAGGGGCACCCGCAAAACCTCACTGTGTGGTGTGTTTCTTTTCTATGTTTTATTAGTTTTTGTTTTTTTGTTTTCTTAAATGAACAGGGCGTATTTGCCCAACCACATGTACCATTATGGTGTTTCTAATATTAGGGTTTGCATTACAGAAAGTGTAGGATTATTATTTATGAAGGATTGATGTGGTAAAGAAGTGGGGATGGTATACAGACAGAGCTTTCTGATGAAACCTGGTCACCAAACAACAGTGACTTCAACATGTTATGGTTCCTTATTCCAAAGCGCACGTGAAGCTCCGATGAGGAATTCTGTAAGCTGAGGAGCATCTGTCAGGAACACAGTGCTGGATTTCTGTATAACATGCATAAGAAAATC
This sequence comes from Yasuhikotakia modesta, assembly GCA_036877545.1. NCBI lineage: Eukaryota > Metazoa > Chordata > Actinopteri > Cypriniformes > Botiidae > Yasuhikotakia > Yasuhikotakia modesta. Next base: position 66,030 of record JBAJNP010000086.1, on the reverse strand, counting down.
CAGTCGCACTTTGTAGTCTAGTGGCTTTTCCACTGATTTCGCTTCATTGGATTTTAATTATTGCTGCTTGTCACTTAATTTAGTCTCTGTCCAGTGAATTAACTCAGATCTTCTATACGCTGTTTGAACGTTTGAAGCTGCTGCATAATGTAAACGGCCTGAGATCATTACTGGCATGTTAACAGAGAAAGCTTCTCTCTGTCTCCACCTACTCAACTCTCATCATACCAGCACTTGTCTGCAATTATATTAACATCTACAGCATCTAATCCTCTATCACAGAGTCTGCCAGTAATTTGTAAAATGTATTTTATCGCCACATGAATCACTGCATGTGCCAAACGGTCGTTTGTGAAAAGGCTTTTATTTACAGTGATGAATTAAACGAAACAATTTTTGGTTCCTCAAAGAACCTTTTCATCACGGTTCCTAAAAGAACCATTTCTTATCTACTTTTTAATAGTCTAAAGCACCTTTTGTGAAACAAAGGATGTTAAAGGAGTCATACAACCAAAATGGTTCTGCTATGGCATTTAGATAAATCTCTTTTTAAAGTTTATGTAACCCATCAGTATGCAAATTAATCTGTTAAGTGTAAATCTGTTAAATCCCTGCTGTTTGTTTGAACATCCTGACCAGCGTGACAGAGCAACAAGTGTTTGAAGAACCTGTTAGAAACATTATCAGCGTATCATTATTTTTGCAGTTCTATCTGGTGCAGCTAGTGCCACAAAGATGACAAACGCTAGCTTTGAGAAACCAGAGTATTACACTTATGAAAGTATAAAATGTCTATGACAGAAAATTACTTCAAAAGGTGGGAAGACAGTTGACAAGAATTGAGACTTATGTGAAAGATGTGTATTTCTGAAGGTGTGCATTGTTATGTCCCTGTCAACTGAGGTGAGACACCCGTAAACATAAGCCTGAGAGAATTAGTGCTAGACTGGGTGTCATCAGAACCGTCTGTTTTGCTGAAGGGCCCCAGGTTTCTCTTTTTACGCCTTATCATAAAACCTCTTCCACCACAAACTAGGCAGTTAAACCAGAATAGCATATTTACCACCTTTGATATACAAACTCAGCCATTTATCACAGTGCACTGAAAGTAAATAAAAACAACACGCAGCAGAACAAAAGTGTAATAGTCAAATAAATAATCACAGAAGTAAATAAACAGCGAAAGGAAAAACACATAAAAGGTTCTTCTTCATCAAATACAGACAGTTTTATGTCTCAGTGATTTTTATTCAACTAAAATACTTCAGCTTTTTTCTGTTTGTTTTAAAACAGTCACATTGAAACGGTATCTGGCATTTTTTCATCATTACTTCATCATTTCATTTTACTGCTTTTTAAATTCATGTTTTCCCTTGTCCCAAAGTGAGGTCTTCTACATTATAAGTCTTTCAAAGTCGTTTTATTTATTTGCAATGTTGTATTGCTTCAAAGCAGCTTTACATATAATGAAAACATGTACAGCCCAGAGAAAACAGAATATGGGATATTATTGCAAATTTGTGTTGTTTATATAAGATTTATATTAATAAAAATGACAGTGTAAAAAGACCATAGCTGTTATCTGGACAGTTAATTGAACATAACAGATATAGCACAAAAGTTCACTTCTGAAACTGAGGCAGTCAGTAAAGGCACTTTTAACAGGCCTGGCTTTGACAGAATGAACAATTACTGTTGTACAAACACAGCAGACCAGCTCATGATATTAAATATTTACGTGGAACAGTTCACTGAATAAAGGAAAGCAGTTTAGCTCACAGGCAGATCCGAGGACTCTCCCTCATAAAGCACATGTGTTCAACAGTTTTACCCTGCCAGAGAAAAAAACACCTGCCTGAAGTTCGATTCACTCACGTTTAAACAAGACTTTTAAGAAGACAGATCTGGGGTCAAAGTTTCCAGCTATAATTAGATGGAAAATTGAACTGTTCACTTTGAGGTTCAGTCCAACATTGTTCAAACGAGGTACGAGGTCACACACGTTTTACACGCAACATCTGGTTCTCCGTGAACACAAAAGTGCATTGGATCTGAAAATATTTATATAATTAAGAAAAGCACTAATATCTTGCTAATATATCGAATAGCATCGCACTTTTAGAATGTTGCAGCAGAACAACGCAGGGGAAGTCGCAGATAGCCAATAGAAAAGCGGAGAACAAATTTCTGACAGCCATGTAATTTTTATTGTTTTTAAATTGACCCATGAGTTTAAAGACTAAATGAGCTTTCCTTTCCTACACGTTGTTTTGGAACAGGTTGAAGAACACAAGGCCAGAAAAGCGTCACGTCAACATTTGTAGCAAAAACTGGCAACGGTAGCACCAGCTTTCCTCATGCAGTTATTAAGCAGTACAAGAACGGCAAAGAATTCCCCCCCAAAGAGCAGCGCCAGCTGAAATAAACACAAATGCCTTTGCGTGAGGCAACGCGTTCCAGTCTGACATATCTGTTGGCTGATACATAAAGAGACAATTAGTAAAAAGTGTAGAAACACGTCTAATTGGCATTAAAAAAGTTATGTTAATAAAATGGATTTTCAGGTCCGGACTGTTTAATGAAAAGTTCATACATAATAAATAACCAATTATACGTCTGCACGTTTAGCAGTTTTTATATATCTGATATGATTTCATTTTTCTTCATGGTGATTTGAAAATCCATGCCAGTGTTTCTGCAGATGTACTGATTCTTCTTCTTATATGGAAAAAATGACCGCATTGTTACCATAAATAAATAAATGAATAAATCACTGGAGCTTACGGTTATCTCAGAAACAAATGCCTATTGTTACAGAGACTCTGGACCACGTCTCAGAATGTCTGACAGAAATCTCCTCTTGATCTGTTTTACCCAGTTGTGGCGTAGTTGCTAATTCTTGTCATCAGACTGTTTTGAAATCCCTGTTTGTAAAAGTACGACAGCCAATAGAAATACAGCAGCAACAACAAGCGGAAAGAATTTGAAGATCAGGTCAACTTGACGTGAGCAACACCTGTCTTTTCTCACTTGTTGCACCACAGAAAGGTCATTTTTACAGTGTTTATCTCTCTATCCATCTTTCTGTCAACGCACACATCTGTTGGTCAGAACGCTTAGATGAGTCTATCCTGGAAAACAACCATTCATACCTCTTATTTTGTTCTTTATTATTATTTATCACCAAATTAAAATGGATGAACATTCCCACTGAAGTCTGTAGCCACTTTCTCTCTGTCTGTCTGAGCCCCATGTCTCATATCACGTGTCTTTGTTGTTAGCTAGATAAATGCTGCTATAATACAGACATGTCACACGAAGAACAGGAAAACATTAGCCTCACTTCCAAAGCGGAAAAATGGGTTAACAAAGAATCAGAGGTTTGGGTTAAAGAGTTGGTTTGTTTTATGGTCTCAGAGGGAAGACTGGACTTGTTTTAACCCCTCAACTCCACCTGGCTTGCCTTCAGGCAAATTCTGACTTCAGAAATCACAGCAACTGCTGTTCGTCCTGTGCAACAGGCTGTATGTATATAAACCGCGTGTTTGCATTTGACAAAGGACGTTTGCTCATTCACATTTGTGTTTTCTTGTTTGTTAAAGATTCGTCTTTCTCCCTGCCAGGGGATTTTCCATCTGCAGTCCTTTAGACAGAAACAGATGCTTCAAATATCCACAGCCAGGAGATTCCAGGAGAAAGTATCAAATCGAACCTTTCAAAGAAAATAGGAAATATTTATGTCTATTTCAATATTGTTGTTTGTTTACTCATGAGTCTGGTGGCTTTATGTTGAACTTTCACATTAATGAACTATTAACCCAAACTAGTATTTATTTTTGTACCTGTAAACACAATGTAAACATTAAACAAAATGCATCATAAATGTATTAAAAAAAACTAAAAAATGTAAATAAATAAAGTTTTACACCAGTTAGCAGTATGTTATCAATGCTGAGGAGATCAAAGTTGGTTGTGTGAAATGTTTGCAAAAACATTGAGGAAATGCCACATGAAAACAACTACAAAATCTCCAAAGAGTTAAATAAGCCCTTCAGTGTTTGTCCCAACAAACACCGTCCATCTTAAACTTTATAATGCTGGAATTTATGACAGGTTTGCTGTCTGGATTTGCTTGTTTCCAAGACCATAGAACAGTGAGAATCATAATGTCAACCTCAAAGCCCCTAAGCTGTGGAAACAGAGCGATATAGCCCTGCACTAAAAACAGTAAACTACTCGTAAAGAGAAATTTAAAGAGAACATTATTGCCTACATCCTGATGGGTTACGATTGGATAAAACCAACCAATGGCTTTACAATAACCTGTTACGGTTGGTGTAGAATCGCTCTGCTGTATGATGATCAAAGAACATGAAGATATTTAACAGGACTACAAACACCTTATTGATCCCTCAACATGTTTCCATTATACAGAGCGTTAACACAACCATATGCGCTCTTATACATAATTAAAAGTGCTTTCAGGAATACCAGCAAGAGGTCAAATTCCGTCCACGGCCTCGCTAAACATCACTGAAACTTCATGGATTCCTCTGGAACATTGAGTTTTTCAAGAAGTCCTTGCGAGCAGTTGACATGTTTTTCTTCTTAAGTATTTTGAAAGGTTGTCCTAGCTGCATAAAGTCAAGACTTGACAGGCTTCCAAGAAGCATTAAAGCTTTTCTGAGGGTGGCCTTGATAAATCTTTCACTTATTTTGTCCAATTCTTCTAAATACGTCATTTGTAAGACGAGGCCCCCGTTGATCAGAAAAACATTGTCTTTGGTTTGCCCAACTTTCAACTGCATGTATATTTATTATAGTATAAATATTGTTTATTGACCTGAATAAATAGCCAGTTAAATAATTAGTTAAAATAAATAGTTTCTGTTGGGTTTGTTTTTTACCAAACAAGTTATATTGGCATTAGAAATAATAAAAATCACAGCTGTAAAGTTTATTTTTTTTGGTCTATGTTTTTATTTTCCATTGGTGTTATCGACGTGACCTTAATAATTTTGCAAATGTTCTGTTTGGAGGCTGAAGGACCCACACCCGTGTCGCGCTTTGGGACCAGTCAAAGAAAGAAAACATTTTGTAAATTTCCTTGATGGTGTTTCAGTAATGTGCATAAAATTATAGAGTCATGTGCTCAAATTCACGCTGAATGATGGAGCAACAGAGTAAAAGCATACTGTAATCCCAGGAACTCTGGAACACGATTGGTTTGTTGCACGTTGGGACTTCAGTTGTCAAACTTAATATTTGGTGATAGTGTGAATCTCGGGTGGTGACTGGTATGTTTACAATTACTGTGATTACTCTAATGAAATTTAATTATGCTTACAGATTAACACAATGAGAAACAGAAGACAAAGTGTTTTGCAGTTGGTAGAGATACAGTCAGCAGGTGGGAAACGGCTGTTGCTTCATAATATGAATGAATTTAAATAACGGAGGCAACAAAAGGCCTTTTGCTGTTTTGGCTGGTAATGATGTTTTTAATGTGAGCGAAGCCGTTGGGATGTTTAAAGAGAGATTGTTCGTTCTCGCTGCATTGTGTAGATTCGGTTCAGGATGTTATTTAATGCATAAGTCATTATACCGTATATTATTTGGAAATCCTGTTTCAGAGAAGCTAAGTGAGTGAGAGCAACTTTTATATTTTTCCATGTAGCCTGTGACTTGACTGACACTTAATGAGCTTTCAAGATGTTATTTCTGTATGGAATTTTGCAAATTTAATGACACCCGGCCACAGCCAAGAGACAGGAGAAAATAAATTCTCTATTCCTCTGTATATCATTTCAGTTATTGTACTGTGCAGATAAATTATTGAAGGTCTGATCTCTTTGCCACAAGCCAAATTTCCTATTTGCTATCTGTTACCATTTGTGCACAACGAAATGCTAAATCTACTCATTCTGTGGAAGTTTTTCAAACCCAGTTTGTCATGCCACCTTTCTCTGGCTAAATTTCTTTATCTGTTCAACAGTTCCAGTGTTGCCCAGGGTGTTTTATGAGAATGTCGGACTCTGTGGTGCTGCCTTTGTCAGCCTCTGACTCTTCATCATTGTTTCTCACTCTCATGCTTTCTCTTTGTTGGCTACAATATTTGTCTCCTTGTGTCTAAACGCACATGATGATAATTCTGGCATGGGAACGCATCCCAATGGAAAGCATTAAAATATAATTCACGTCTGACGACCGTGCAAGGTTGCGGATAAGATGAATGTCCCTGCTACGCAATTGTCTGTCTGTCCAGATGTTTTCTCTGTCTTTTTTCCTTCGCTGCATCTGTTTTTCTCCGCTCTACATGTGAGCGGTATTAGAGGTATCATTTAACCGCAGTATCTCGAGAGCAGAATGGTTTCATCATTAAATGATGCAAGAGCGATGGAGACACAATGATATCCGGTGTGACTCTCTCTTATCTTTCCCAGAATGACTTTGATTTATGTATTTTTTTTATTTTTATTCTGTATTATCTTAAACAAAAAGACCCACTGAAATGTAATGAAATTCTTGACTTCTTTGTTTGGTGCATTTGCAGAGTTTTCACTGAAACAGGAAGTTAGTGTGAGACATATTAAGTGGCTCCTCCCCCTTTTAAAACAACCAATAGCGTTTAGTTTACCTCCCAACTGGAAAGTCTGAGGAGATGCTGAGAATGATGTCATAAAAATATTTATCTCTATTGATGGAAATAAGAGACTGTAAATTTATAATAATGATTTTCAGATTGCAGAGGACATGGTGTGGTTTTGTCATGTCTGTAAACATTCCCGGTGGTGGGTGCTGAGGATAAAGGACTGCTTGTAGCTTGTTTTTGTAGCTTTTGGTTAGATTTTAAAACAGCTGCAATTCTGTGTTTTGAACAGAGATGGTGACAGTGAGGCAAATGTTACCTATTGCAGCTTTAAGTATCTGCTAATTAATATTTACAATAACAACAGTAAAAAAATATGTTCTTTATTACCAAAAAGACGTCAACAGTTTAACAAACAGTACATGGAAAATATTAAATAATGAATGTTAAATCATTTATAAATGTTTTTACCATTATGTCATTTTATTGCTTTGTGCCATTAAAATGATTTTCAGTGTTCAAAAGAACTGCAATCTCAAGGCAGCTCCTGTCAGGCGCTCTTTGTATTCCTTATCAGCTAATGTTCATCATGCCAGTCCCACGTCTTTTACATTAAAAAGCCTTGATCGCCATCCAGGAAACAAAAACATCTGCAGTGCTTCAAGTTGTTACCTTTTATAATATAAGATAAAACATCCACTCCATGTGTCAGATCTGCCTTATGATTTTAAAATTCAGTCACATTATCTGATGTTTGTAACTCAAACATACACGAAGAAAGCGATCGCCGCCTTTCGTAAAAAAACTCCCTCTCTCTCACTCAACACGCTAAGCCTCTTACAATGAGTTCACATCAACATTTAAAACAATATGAATATACTTGTAATTGTAATGCAGCCCTCCAGAGTTTCACCGTCGCCAAAAAAGCAGGAATGAAAAGCAACTATTGGAGCTGTGTGTGAATTCTTCCACAATAACACAGATATTCCACCTGCGCTGTTTTTGATCTGCAGCCAGGCCCACCATCAGACAAAAGACCTGTGGATTTTTCCATATTTCCGTGTGAGGGTCCAGATCTGCCTGTCATTCCATGATACTGATTCCTAACAGGAATGGATGGATCAATCCAAAGAGAGAGAGAGAGAGAGGGGCCAGAGAGGTGACTGTTAAAAATCCATTTACTTTGCTGTTTATTGCAACATGTTTGTACAATCAGTATAATCTTGTTTCAGTCATTCCTGCTCTGTGACTTTTAAAAAGCAGCGGTTGCAGGACATTTTCTTTAGTGAGTGATGAGATGGAGTTAATCTGTTTTGACTTTCTAGATACAGTTACAGGGAAAACCAAGAACAGCGAAACCGTTTTCAGGTGTGAGTAATGTGTGCCGACACAGAACGGTTATTGTTATACAGTCAGTCACGGTACAGTATAGACAGTAACAAGGATTTTGCTTTTGTAGGAAATATTATTTTTTTAATTGTAGGAAATATTAACCAAACAAACAAATTAATAAATTATTTTTTGGCCTCATTCTCTCTCAGTTGTTGTCTGTTCCTTTATTTCCTGTTAAGTTAAAGGAGCTAAAAACTGGATCCTGTTAGAGGCCATTCAAAATCCATCACATGCAACAATGTGTGGAAATGTCTTACAGAATTACTCACACTTCTCCTATGAGACAGAGGCCCGAATCAATTATTTATTAATTCCTACTGGACAAAGATACATTTGTTTAAGAAAAAGGCCGATTTATAACCACAAAAGTAGCTTTGCTCATGAGAAACATGCACTGCAAGCGTGCTTGTTTTTATTTGTTTTAATCTGTCTTAGCGCGCTCTGATTCTTGAACGCTAACAGGAGGCGTTGCCGCCGCAGTGTTTTGACTCGGCTTTAAATGTGTGACTTCATCCTTCCCTGAGTGTTTACCTCTTGATGATGTTGCCATGGTAACTCAGCCATGTTGGGATTTGTATACAAAGGAAACTAAGGAATAAAGGACAGGCCGTGATCAAACTCACTCTCTAACAGGCTTGTCAAGCAGACATAAATATTAGAACTCCATTCGTTACAGCATGAGACCAAAATTAAAATCAGTCTGTTGATTTGCGTTCAGGGGAACTTTTGAGTATAAAAGTTTTACATCCAAAAATAATAAACCTGACTTGATCAGAAAATGTCAGTAGGTTCATTTGACACGCAAACTCAGATGCGAAGGCAAAGAAAACTGATTGTTTTGGCGGCGCTTTTGTTATGATGTCATCGGCGAGCGAACGATTGTGTACCGAAATCAAATGAGATTTGAAAACTTGTAATGGGATGTGAGATTTTGTTATTTCATCTATCAATCCATCGCCCAAATTAAAAGAAAACAAAACGCTAAAAAACAAGGGAGAGGAAAATACAGGGAAAAACAGAAAAAGGAAATGAAATTTTGACACAAAATTCCTTAACTTTATATATTAAATAAATCAGTTGATTAAGATGTAAAACTGAGCTTTAGATTAATGGAAAATGCAGGTGGAATGAGAAGTCAAACATCCCCCAGAGATGCAGATAAATTACACAAAGAATGATTATGATTCAGTTTTGCTGTTGAGTGGGTGTGTGTTTGTTTTGTGTAGAGTGAGACTCATAAGCTATAAAATTATATAATAAAAGAATTTATGTGTAATAAAATTGCCCTCTGTATTCCTGCAGTATTAAGCAATGCATACATCTAATCTTTCTCTCTCTCTCTTTCGAAAATGTTCTCAGATTTTCCAAGGACCCCCTACTGGGGACCCCGTCTCAAGCCACAGTGCACGTAGCTTCTGATGTAATGCTGTTACAGCCGGTGTAGCGTTCCTGGTCTTCCCTGCGTTCAGTCCAGGTGTTAATTTTCACTTGTCCCTCAGAGCGCTGCACCCTGGAAAAGCCATATTCAGTCCATTCATCTTAAAAACAGACAACAACCATTTGTATGGATGTCGCGTCCTCCGACTTGGAAACAGTCCAACGTGGATTCAAATGGTGTGCAACCAGATATTGAAATAAAATATTTGCAATGATAACACACAAACGAACGTTCGAGCGCGCAGCAGTTCCCCTCACGTGGAGTCGTCCGTGGTTACACCCAAACACAATAACAAATGAGTTCTTTCAGACGGGTGGGGCGCTACATTTTTTGAGTCTCATAAATCCGGCAGCCACCATGTGCACAGAAGGACAACTGATTATGTAATACAGGGTCACAGAGCTGCTGCAGTAATTATTGAAACCTTTAGACGCTGTCTGGTAATTGTACAAGAATCATGCCAAAGAACATTATATAAATGTATACTGAATTATGACACTAATTATGAGACTTCCACAGTTTCAGGAACACGATGTTTCTTTATGGTAAATGCTGTGTGGCTCGGGGCAACAGACCCAGCTAACTATTTTAGGTTGTAAGAATGTTTCCCAAACAGTTCCGTTAAGTAATAAAAACAGTATTTGAACTTTCTGGGAATGTCCGTTTTTTTGGACATTGTATTAGTGTTTGGTTATAAGAACATTATGTATAACTTTAAGGTCTATAAAGTCTATAACTTTAACTATAACTTTTAAGTCTAACATTTTTTAAATGTTCCACAAACAACTTGAGAACAGCGTTTTTGATATATGATATACATTTAATGGGATGGATTATTAAAAACATTAAAAAATGTTTAATTTTTTAACAACTACTAAATGTTACTGCAAAAATATTTTTGATATTTTTTATTTTTGATATTTACAACTTTTAGAGAACATTAGCCAACGTTCTGAAAACGCTCCCTGTTAGCTTGGGAGGCTGAACCGGGGACCTATGAGTTCTCACTCTCTCCCGCATGTTTACATCTGATCCGGTGAGTTATGACAGGTTTTCCATGTGGCAGTAAGGAGAGTTTGGCAGGTTCCTAGCGGGAAAATAGCTGCAATGCAAGCGGGAGCAAATCCAGAAAGATACTGCGTCATGTCTCAGGTATTCCAGGAGGTGAAAAACCTGGGAGTCATTTTCCGTTGAGTAGGGAAGTTTGCACTGCAGGTACAAAAGCCACACAGCAGAAACAAACAACAGAAACATCGATCATTGACTGGCAGACGAACAGATTCATCCAGTTCTGTAAACACATCATACATTAACAATCAGAGAAAAAACGACATGAAGTGTTCAGATTACACATGGTTTTCATCTATATGCTGTGTCTCTGTCATTTTTCTATTATAATTCTATAGCATTCTCATAAATGCTTCCATTTGTTTCAGAATTCAGCGAATGCTGCGTTACTAAACCAGTATGTTAAATGGTAGTTTAACTTCTTCAGTATTAGGTCACCATTTATTGAGAACTAGCTTTATTTAAATATAAACGTCAACACCATCTGTTTTGTGTTCGTATCGTATGTTTCAATCGTACAGCTTTGTATTGTGTTTTATGGGGTGTCTTTTTGTCTTCTGTTCCCCAATTTTAACTCTTGACTGTTTCTGTTTGAGCAAAGCTGTTTCGTGAACAATGCCTAAATTTACTGCTCTGACAAACTCTTGCGTGTCCTAACTGTGTAGAAAACACAAACATCTGACAGATTTTCAGGGGAGGCCTGTCAGATTCGTATGATTTAAAACCCACAAGAATAGCAATTACAGACATTTAAAAAACATTTAGATGTGGAATTTCTGTATTATTTTATGTGCAATAACACAACAAAAATGTTAAGTGTTAAACACTATGTTGTAGAATTGACAAACAACAGGAAAAATATAGCCTTAGGACTATTAAAATAGGACTATTTAACTAATCTCACCAACCAGCAACTAGTTAGGGCTCATTACTTCAACATAGACCTTCTAAATCTGCTTTTTATGTAACTGACTTAGTTACATCTTGAAGAAAAAACAGATCATTAACTAGATAATTTAGACAAGTCTCAGCAGTCAGTCAGCCACAGATCTGGGACTGAAATGATTTCCCAGCTGAAAGGGAACAGAAATGTTCTTACAACCTGAAATCTTTATCTGGTCTCATCTTTCCTTCTGGAAAGCCAGAATCTTTTTCTGTGTTCTCAAGGCAGTCGATGAGTTCACGGCGAGGTCACAACCTCATAGTAGCGTTATTGATTATCCATGTAAAAACTGCTAAAGTGATTCTGTCATGTTTTGAATTGTATGACAAACAGGACTGCTGGCGCGCTGAGTTTGCTGAAGTCTGGCTCAGTCTGAGGCTGGGAATCTTATACAGATATTATGAGAAAGATAAAACGGGTAGAGATTATTCTCTTATCAGGACACATGTAGGTTGTATATGGATTTTATTCTGTCAAATTTATTAAGCAGAACTTAAGTTAGCAAAACATTATTTGTATGAGGACATAGTGTTTTGTGGGTGTGGCTCGCTTTTGTATTTCACTTTAACTTGAATTTTATCTTTAACTTTTCCGAATAAAATAATAATTTCATAATTTTTATAATTTCATGTCTTCATTACAAAAACTACTTGCTAATTTTCAGACCCATGATAATGAAACTTAATTAGCAGGACATAAAGTTTTGTCCTCACAACACATATTGTTGTATCAGTATGTGTGTTCCTTTGTGAATCAAACCCACAACCTTTGAATGAATGAACTCCCAAAATTTAACAGCATCTCAGCAGCGTGTTTTAAAACGTCTCAGCTGATCAACAACTGAGGAAACTTGTGTTCCACATGGAGCGACGGTTGGAAATGCTTTTTGGAATTTGTTGAGCAGGTTAATCTTTGTCTCTCTCACCATCTTTCTTCGCACACTCCGTCTTGACTTTCTTTCGATGATTTAATCCTTTTAGAATGAGTGGTAACATTTTCCAGCCCAAGTAGCGCATGACCTAGTTTTAAAAGAGACGCACAAATAGCATGTGGAAAACAGTTTAGATTTTGCTTTTTACTTCAATGGCTTGAAAGAATTTAATTGTTATACACACAAGATAATTACGTCTCGAATTCAAATTTAAGAAACCGAGGCCTGCCCTAAATGTTGAAGATCTTTATCCAGGGCAACGTTTGTCAAAAAATACTGAAGTGATCCAACATCCACAAGAACATCAGAGAAAATCCAGACAAACAAGCTTCAGTGACTCTGGAGTGAGTCTGGATTCTTGAAGTGAACCAAATGACAAGGCAGCTGTAATTGGTCGGGTAGCGTCTTGCCTACAGGCAAGTTTGCAAAGCACTGGCTGAAACAACAGGGTGTACACTGTGTGTAGCCACTACTGGCATTGTTGAACCCAATTATCTGCTTCACATCTGTGGTTCCTCATGCAGAATGCAACAATAATGATTTTTTTCATCTTCAGATTCCCATTAAGGTTTTATGTAATAGCTTTTCAAAATCTTCAAATCAGTTTCAAAACAATATAGTTACTATTTAATGGAAATGATAGAGTGAAACAATAAACACATGACCTTTTTTAATGTATTTTTAAAATGCCACAAACACACAGGCTTAATTTATTGTAAGTTAAGATTGTACCCAGAGACACGCCACAGCACAGTCTACGATATTGAATCAAAAGTGCTGATTTATCAGTGATTTATTGGCAGTAGATTTTAACTGAGTTTAAACACACACACAGAAACCAGATGTGTACAGTATCTCATCAAATCAGACTTCATCAAAGAGACTTTAAATGGGAAATCTTGTCTATTGAGTTTTGGGATACATCAGGGCCATCATGTAATTCATGTAACAGTAAGATTTCCATCTTTATCTATATACCAACAGCAAACATGTTTTTAGGCACTGTTTTGATCAGTCTATCATATTGCCTGGCAAAATCTGCCATTAGTGAAAATACGTAAAAGAAATCAACTCACATTCATGTTTAAATCGATATTCTCTGACTTCTTAAAGGCTGGACAGTTTAAGTTAGCCAAACATGTGGCAGGCTTTCCTGAGTCTTGGAAAACGTAAATAAAATTGGTGGTGTGCAATGTTCACTTTCTGATCTGTGGGGTCATGTCTTTTCTGCTTAGTTGAAAGTTTTATTGGAGTTTATTTTAAAGCAGATAAGCAAACAGTTGAAAACTTTGACTATTTAGCCATATAGCTGTTGTGATGACAAGATCTGCTCAAATTTTCCTCATGTTTAAGAACCATGACATCTTCCATGTTTGTAAACATATTTACGACAAGATATTGCTCCATAGCACGCCACTCTGTTTCTACAAAAGGGCTCCTTGTCTTTCATTCTCTCTCTCGCTCTCTCTCTCTTTAAACATCTTTAGCAGATGTGTTTGTCCTGGTTTATTTGCCTCAACAGCGTTCTCTGTTCTCTCTTACGAATCTGGAACAAACCCACATCAAACTCATTATCTTTAAAGGCTGTTCCTCTTACAGAACATAAATGGTTACATTCTGAATTCATAAATGGCCAAACGTTTCTGATTCTCACTGTGTTTTGCATTGATTTGCGATTTGGCCCCTTCAGTCTTTGTTTTCATAGCTTTGTTAATGTCTGTTCTTGAAAAATAACCATTACACAACCAAACTCTGGAAAACCAAGTAAAGACCCGCAGGCAAGTGAATTGTGACTGGATGCCAAATCAAACATCAATGTGTTTTAATTTAATGATAAGGAACTGCTGTACTCAGAGATAAGAAACGTTCTCACTCTGATTTTAAAAACCCAACTGATGCCAAAGTGAATCTCAATGCGGTGGACATGCCAAATGATGACACGCCTTTGTAAAAATGTCAAAATACACGACTGCATGCCAATCTGTGACTGGCAAGTTAAATCGTTGTTTAAAAGTTTTAAATAATGGCAAATGCAATCTGTGTCTCTTAATCACAGATGATAAGAATAATTAAAAGGAATCATGTAAAAGGGAGAAGAAATAACATTTCTATCTTGACCTGTAACAGGAAGGACTGCTTTCAAAGAATTAATCATTTTAGAAGTTATAGAGCTTTTAAATGTGTCAGAATTAAGGGTAATTGCTACAACACCAAGTGGATAAATGGATTTAGATGGGTAGAATCAGATATTACCACCTATTATTATGTGGAAAACCAACAACAGCTGCATGACCACAAACACATAGATTAATAAAACAATTCAACCATCACTGGATATTTATAAACTCAAATATGACTACAATTCTTTCCTGGCTGTCATATTTAATAGTATTTTGTAGACGTGTGGTTCTTTAAAGGTCTCCGAATTTCAATAATAATTATATATTTTCATGTAATGTAACACAACAGAATGGAATTATGTGTAAAAAGTTTATGTTTGTGCCACCTTATTGAATCAACGGCATGTAAAGGCATTTCATTTTTTTCATAGCACCTTTATTCAAATTTCAACCTTTCCTGAGCAAATAAAAATATTTTTTCCCACCTGCCCTAATATAAACAATACTTTCATGCCAACTTTTGGTCAGAAAAAGTAATACAAAAATGGAAGAGTACAAAATTTCAGCAAGTTACAAAAACAATCGCAAACGTCACTCACAGAGTTTGCAAGATATTTCTTTTCATTTTGTGCTTTGATATTTAAGTAACCTACAATTCAGGATTTTTTTACTGTAAGTACTGTAAGATAAATATTTCAGGTGGAATCGAATGTGAAACAATTATAATTAATAAACACAAAAATAAAAAACAAACAAAAACAGTAAAATTTAATACACATGCTGCAATTTCCTCATATACAGACTGATTTAGAAAGTGCTTGATATCGAATATGCAGAAATATTAGTGTTACTCAAAGTAATATATTCCTTCCATCAGAAGCAGTTAAAATAGGAGTTAGGTTCGGTTGCCATGGTGAGCAATAATTCATCTCTGTGATTGGCTGGTAAATAAAAAGGAAAACACATTAGCATGGAATGTGAGTGCCTGTGGAAATGTCCTCTCGGAGTTTCAATTTGTTACCACTTCCCTGGAATGGGAACTCCACACTCATACCAGCCTACAAATGGATGTGGTGTGCGCCTGCCAATGGCTCCAAAATTCACTGGCTCTTGTCTATATGAACGATAATAACCTAAAATCCACAAAAATGCATATTGTTACATGCTGAATTAAGCACCAATGTTTCTTACCCACCAGATTTGACCACTAAGATTACAGCATTTACCAATAAAATATTTGTTTTAAAACACGCTTTATGTACATTCAGTTTTTAATATAATACCCACTGTAGACATTACTTTGCCAGTTAAAAAAATTAAATTACATTTTTAATGCATTGCTGAAGTATGCATCCAATTTTGGTTATCCTTTTAAGTATGCTTAGTATACTCAAACCGTATACTAAGTACGCTTGAAGTGCGGTACCTTGAGCTGTGGGTAGGTACAGGGAGAGGTTGTGTGGTCCTGTCCTTCCCTCTAAATAGGAGTCCACAAACTGGCAATGGTCCTCGCCATGGCCAAACGTATCAGCAACGCTGTAGAACGTTTCTGAAATGGTGGAAAACAGTCCTTGCTTAAGAATCCCCCGAGACTCAAACCACAGACAGTGCATTGTATTTAGCTGAGGGAAACTGTGGTTTGGATAGAAACTGTCTTAGGCTCGAGACCAGCGCTCCAGAAATAGGTTGCTTCAGATTACAGGCACAGCGGCCCAAGCATTAATGTTTTAAATACATTAAGATGCAATTTGATAGATGTGCCATCAATCAATGAAGGAAAGAGAGACGGTACCTTTTAATCCATCTCCCATGAAGATCTTATAGCGCAGAGAATTGCACAGAACGACACCGACGAACTTCCTGTACCACGTGCGCTTGACAAACTGACTTCCTTTGCAGGAACTGTGGGCCGGGTTATATCTGAACGTAAAGGGGATCCAGATCGGTTCCCCACCTAAAAATGGAACGAAGAATGAGGTTTGCAGATGCATTTTGATTAAAATAATTGTAAGGCATGACAGTTTGGAAATATGATGAAAAAGGGAACAATGACCCTTATTATGAATCTGGTTTAACAGCCTGTTGGGAAAACAAGCATTTCATCCTGGGGAACATTTTAATTTGGGTTTTAAATGTTGCGTTGCAAGAAAACAGGATTATTTTGTTTAATGATGATCTCATACCTGGGGGTCTTTCAATGAGAAGAGGGTCATCTAGATAAATGAAAACAGACATTTCATTTGAGACATGAGCGTTTTTGAATCCAGCGTTGTTTATTAGCATTCATACAAAAGAAGCTAACCTGACTCCGTGACATAAGTTAAGGTTTCACTGAGTGGTCCCAGTCCAAAGATGTTTTTTGCTTGAACTTTGAAGTAATACCTAGGAACAGAACAGAAATTAAAACACAGCAGTATGAAATCAGCCATATTTAAAGCATGCCTTCTGTCACAGAGAGATTTATTTTATGAGAAAACATTTATGTACATATAAAACTAAAATGAACGCAGCTGAGTGTTACAGTGAGGAGCAACAGGCTGGAATGGCACAGAGGGAGAAAGGGAATAAACGGACACGGAATGGGAAAAAAGCCCATCTTAAAATGGAGATATAGCAACTAAGCTCTGGTAAAAACAAAAGTCTGACATGGATTAATGACAACAGGAGGTTGCGTGATCAACCAAAAAGGAATTTTTAATCTGACAAATTGTGACAAAAAACAGAGCGCGTCCACTTAGACCCGGATTCTGGCGTGTACTTTGCCTTAGAGGATAAATTAGACAAGTAAAGGAATTACAGGAGAGCACTCTGATGAAGTTCAAAGTGGGTTTTGGGGCAGGGCTGCTAACAGCCTTCTGTTCTGCCAGTGAGTGTTCAGTAAGCTCACGCTTCACTGGGTTTAACTCTGTACCCGTTTAATGACATAAAATCAGCACTGCTGGATCAAATTAGAACAGCCACGTGGAAACTCTGACCAAAATAAAGAGAAATGGACAATTATAGCGAGACCGCCAGAGGGGGAGAGGGGCTGTCATTTCTCAGCTTGGGTGTGTTTGTCATTTTTCCTTGTCCTTTTGACCATATATCACACAAATGTGTGTGTGTGACGGAGATCTTGTGTGTATATGTGTGTCATATTTTTCTTTGTCCTTTTGACCATAATTCTTTGCAGTACAAATGTCTGGATACAGTATCCAAGTAGTTTGTCATTGTTGCTTTAACTAAGAATGAACTGTTATTCCTCACGTTGTATTTATCAAGACTATTTTACTTGGTTTTTAAAGCTGGCTGTCTAAATCCACATGAAATTATTTACAGAACTCATCAACACTTCATGGATGAATTATGAAGTGTCAGTCACAGCGCTCAGCTGAGAGGCTATAATAACTTTTGAATCCCAGAGGACAATAAAAAACAACTTCATCCTTACGTTCGAAGCAAACAAACTCTGACAGCTTTAATGAGTGCATATGCAGTCTAGTGTTTTCTCATATTAGTGCTGGTTCGAGTGCATCAGCCTGCACACAGCTGCATGCGTTTATGTATGCGTGAGTAGCTCATCTGTGCACCCGGATAGTATGTGTGAACGTTTCATGAGTTTTCTGCACTGATTTAAAGTGGAAAATTTGTGGAATTCTGCAGAACTGACGTAAAAAGTGCTAAACAGAATTACTGCCTTGTTATTGGTAGCTGAAAACACAATTCAATTCTACAAAATATTTAATAAAGGAACATGCAAAGAGATGCAAAAATAGAAATGCAATTTCTGACTGATGCTAATTGTGCAGGAACAGATTAGCTCATGAGCGCTATAAAAAATTGACAGCGGCTCAATGCAATAAAAGATTCGGTGGGTCCAGACAGCTCTGCATAGACACATGAGAAGGACTCTACAGTGTAAGCAGCATTCAAGAGAAAACAGTAGTCACAATACAGTCCAGTCAGTGTGGTTGACTTTGGTTCTGGCCAAAGGCTGGCAGGTTCTGATGAGTCTACTGAGGCCCATCTCTCAAAACATGTTCCACATGAGAACACGTTTCCACAGCGTAACATACCAGTTTCTGTTAGCGCTTGCAAAAGTGATCTAATGTCTGGTGGAGGGATAAACAGTGGTTTGTGTGGGTAGCACCAACTGTCCTTTATATATATGGCTGGGTTGCTAAAGAGTTTTTAAAAAGTAAAGCCACTAAGCGATCATATTAGTATGCCCAACAACCAAACGTCTATGACTGACAGCTAATGCTTTGACCTAAAATGACGCATAATTGGTACCACATTTGCTGTGTTTATTTTCAATTTAAACCAGACAACCACAAACACAGCATATACAACTGCATGCATGTAATTGGTGCAGGAAATGGTGCATAAGAATCTGAGATTAGTAGCAATAATAATTATTAGTTTTATATCTTTTATCAATTTGATTTGAATACAATATGCAACAAATTCTAAAATACCTCTAACAGTAGCAAGATTAAACCTTTAAATAAATGCATTCATGCATATTCAAAATGAAGACTTTGTTTTGTTAAAGTGTTTCGTTTGCAAACTGATCAGGTTCGTTAAGTTGCTGAAATGGACATAATTCACTTGCACTCCGCGTATGTCATCAAAGTATCGCGAGAGTTTTTCAAAAGCGTCTTGCGTCTCTCCAATCGTTCTCGCGGTATTTTGATGTCACGGTCAATCGATAAACGCGACAATACAAAACGGTCCCTGAACAGAGTAGCAGGTGTAAACAAACACGGTTCATTTAAACACTTCTGGAGTAACTTCAGAAGCCGTGGAATAAGTTTATATACTTTTCTGAGTTTTCCTTTGCATTCCAGGGATGAACACAGATTTAACGCCAGAGGTGAGTTAATAATCCCTTATAGTTTTGTTGAGTTGCACAAACCAGATCATTGCATTTGCGTACGGGCTGAAACAAACAGGCTGGTGCCAGTGCATGTGTTCATGCGTTGTGTAGATGCATGTACTGAGTTGCACCTGGCGTTGGGTTTGAGGTTTTCAACAGGCAGGTGCGTTCCGCTTGAAGCCCGGGTGGACCACCTGTTATTCAGCACGTCGTCGTAGGATGCGCTGTGTACCATGTAGCCTGTAAAAGAGAGGGTGGAGATTTAAATAAAGGACGATGTGTAGTGCGTGTCTATGGGAAAATCTCAAGCGTATCTCTCATAATTATGTTGTGCTGCAGGGATCGCTCAGTATAATCCTAGCGCCGCGTTACCCAAGCCAATGATAGCGGGATGTATACAGCACGTGTGTGTTTTCAATCGTTTAATATGAAAGACAGAGTAGTTCAGAAATATAGTACAGCTGTATATAATGGAAAAATAAGGGAGGACATCTGAAATAAAGTGAAGAGGGGAGGGAAAGAGAAATTATCTGAGGCGCACAAATCTGGTATCACATTTAGCTATTACATAATGCAACATAACCTTTTAAATGTGTTTTGAACGATTTCAGATGTTTCTTTCATTTTCCCTCTTTTTAACCAACATCACATTCACAGGCAGAGCGAGTTTCTGATTGGTTGCTTTATTTCTAGTTTATGTTGCAGTAGGGCTTGACTGAACAGCCAGTATAAAGGCAAATGCACAAAAATTGCTGAATACACAGAAGTGCTGTAACGTGTCTGTAAAGTGTTGCAAAACAAGGGGAACTCAAGCAAAGCGGTAGTAAAATGGACATTTACACAGATGTCTCCATGCATGTGATACACAAATGACACGGGCCTTTTACATTCAGCATTTAGCAGTAAACGGCCCACAATTCAATGCATCAGCCTCTTAACTTCTATTGTGGCTTTAAAAAGACAGCAGCAATACAGGAATATCTACTAAAGTTTTATTGAAAAGCATCTGGACTTTATTTTTCATGTGTTTAAAAACTTGTACCATTCATCAAAGCAACTTTATCATTGTTGGCAGCTATTTCTCAGCATTTAAACCTCCGCACACATCACGCCGTGACACTAACAGTGGCTTTGGGAAATGTCTCCCTGTATATGGGATTAAACAGTGGGGGTGAATGTGTTGAACGCTGAGGAACAGTGTTGTTTATAGCGTTATGTTTGGAAATGCACGTGAAATTGAAACTGATTTTATTTCTGGAGTGAAACGGCAGTTCGTAGAACATGAACACAATAAAAAAATGAACTAAAACACACTTTGCACTTTAAATTTCTGCGTGTTGTGCAACACATATAAAGAACATGCAGTACAGCCGTATGATATTTTAAGTATAGTTGATTTTTGAGCACAGTGTATTTATGGAGTTTGCATTGGTAGTTTATTTGTTGAAGGTTGAAAGATCTAATAAATCTAGCTAGATGACTACAGAACTGTGAACGTCATTAAACGTTTGATAATTTCCAGAACTCATGTAGTCGATTACACATCTGTCTTTCAAATGACAAAGCTGATGTTGATGCGACTGTGATTTCTGCTCAATTAATGATTTGGGCTGTAAATCTTTTTTCCACCGTTGCTTTCAAACGGGTCTAGACGTGACTAACTTGCTTTGTGAAATACTGCATGGATTTTTCACATGCTGTGGATGGAAAGTGGGCAAAGACCGTGGATTGCTCAACTGGTTTGTTTATTGACGCTTTCTAACAAATTGCTGAACATTTAATACGCTTGAGCAATTTTGATTTGAATTAAAAAGAAATGTTATGTCTTTGTTATGCAGAGATGTTATTAATTTCTTTAAATTGACTGTTAGAAGTTGTGAAATCACAGATGTGATGAATATAAATTAAAATGCTAAAGGTATTTTTTTCTCTGTTAGCTAAAAGCACAATTTGTCCCGCTCTACTGGCTGTAGTTGTAAGCTATTAAACCTGTCACTCACCTGAGACCATGTCGTCTTTCAGAGGGCGTGCCCAGTCCAAGATGACGAAGGAGTGACAGCCCTCCATAGCAACCACAGTGACATTATGGGGTTTGTTCTTGGGTGGCTGCTTTTGATTGGATGGCAGGTGGTCTTTCTCCATCAAATTTGCCAAGACATCCACTTGCAGGTACTCCAGTGCCTCAGTAAGGGAACAGGGAGCCCCAGGGTCCTTGCGTATGTAGTTGACATATGGGGCTGAGAGGAATAGGTTGCGAGGCAAAGAGGGGAGGAGACAGAATGAGGTTGTGAGTTTAAAGGATGTCAAGTTGCTGAATGACACGCATTTATGCAAAACCTGATAATCCATGTTGTCTCTTTATGTTTTGAGAGCGTTTTGAAACCATTTTGTTTAGCCTTACTAGTAGTTTTACATTAGACCTGTCCTTTATGTAAAATCATTCAAGATCATAAACTTTATCTTTAGAAAGAAATTGAGATTTTCTTCTTTTAAAGTCTTAATCTTTGATATATATTGTTATGTAAAACATTAATAGAAACGTATGCATCAGTTTCTTTAAAATCTATCAGTTTGAATACAGTTTGTAACACAAAAAGGACTGCAAAACATGGTGGGACTACTGGGCAAATTGACAACAAATATCTTTGGGTATTATAGGGTCATTTAGTAAGCGGTATAATTCTGGTCCAGTATATTTGAATTTTGTCATCTTTGTTCAAGAATGTGTGCAATCCATCCCTGTTCATATTTGGAGATAATGAAAACTATTGCCGATATTCCGATGTAGACTGTGGCTTTCCTGTTGGCTCAATAAAAATTCTGTTATTTCTGTCAACCCACGTAGTGCCAGCTGGATCCACAGCTGCAAACGCTTCCAAAATCCCGTCTGATCGGGCCACAAGATTCACACCTGGAGCTAATCAAAAGCTCCATGTGATGCTGACCCTGATACAGAACAAAAAAAACATACTTCTGTGCATGCGCCTCCGCCGAGACTTCCTGAAACTCGCACACTGCACTCGGTTACGGGTGACAGAGCGAAAGCCGCGAACACAGAGGTTGCGAGATAAAACTGGAAGAATTCAACGAAGGCAAGAAAAACAGAATAGCGCAATGTAAAACAAGACGGCATCCAGCGTCCAACTTGGTTATACTTGATTGCTCAGAACTGAAGTTTGAGGTTTTTTATAAATACACAGAATATCACATAGCTACAGCTGCTGAGTTCACACACGCATAGTCCTACACCAAACGCTGGAGCAAACACAGCAAAAACGTTGAGTGTGAAAACATTGGATGTGATGGAGATCTGGAGAGCACACTGCCACATTAAACCCATAAATAATGAAGAACCGTCTGAGGTTCCAGCCAGAAGGAAGTCACTCGCAGCTCGTATCAGCACATTTAGCTAAAGACATTTTATTTAGGGTCTCTATCCAGACATGTTTCTCCAAAGAAATGTGTGAGTGTGTGTCTGTTGTGTACTCCACAGTCTGATGTGTCAGAATTTGTCTCTGTCCATGGCCTGAGCATCAGAGATTTTCCATAGACTTGTATTTTCTGTGTTCCTAGAGGATATATTTTTTTAGAGATGTTCACTTTGTTTTGGTACAGCTGGTTTAAAACAAAAGGGGCCCTCTGCTTTTAGTCCTAACCAGACATGGTTGGCTCAGTAGATATGGGTTTCTTGGGTTTATGAAATGCTCTTCACTTTTAGCAGAGCTCCACTGAATCCATCGTTCTTATGCTTGATGTTCTGTTTTTCCACTGACAGGCTGCTGGTGCTGAAGATGTGGCCAGTACCCAATCTGGAACCTTCTGCACGTTTCCATTTCAGACGAAGCTGTTTCGGGTTGGAAAAATTGGCTCTTCACTGGCCCCTACAACCCATTGGGCTCGAACCAGGAACCGGTCACAAAAAGGCTTGTGGGACAGTGTATTGACCAAGTAATGTTTTCAAAACAACAACTTAGTCTGCCAACGCCAAAGCAAATAAATAAATCATTATTACTTTTTGAAGCTTTTTACACCGGAAGTTCCCAATGGGACACAATGTTGTACCCGTCCCATGTGATGTTTGGTACTATTGAGATGTATGGCTTCGTTCCTTGGTCCTCATAATTGTGTATTTGAACGGTTCAGTGGTGCTGCTGGCTCCAGTGGTTCCAGTGGTGCTGATATCTTCACTTCTTTGAATATCCCTGTTGGACATGGACATTTTCTAATACTGCAGCATTAATGCATTGCACTAACCAACAAAGAAACCGTTGCGGGCCTCCCTCATTAAACAATGAAGAGTTGGCCTATAATGTTTTTCTCATTCTTATGGTGTTTTCCTATGTGTCCAGCCAAAGCAGTTGATGTCAGATCATTGCCAAGACAAGCATATTAGAGGAGCCATGAAACAGTAGGAGGCCTTGGATTGTTGGCTAATGATTAAAAACAGAACCCAGGTCAGTACAAACCCTGTCTTGTCACAGGCTATGCATTAAAGAAGTCAGGCCAATGTGCAATAAGCAACAAATAACTTCACTTAAAATCTGTGTTTAACCACATCCACAGTGAATTTATAAAGAAACAACTCTCACAAAATTAACTTTCTGTAATTATTCACTTATCTTTCAAGCTGTTTTAAACCCCACTGTCATTATTTCTGTAAACACACAAGGGACAGTTTTGAAATAATTTCACGTTCTGTTTTCTACCCAATGGCAGTATAAAGTGAACAATCTTATCTGAGAGCTGCATACAGAGCTGTATGAGTGATTTCATTCCTTTACAAATATATCTTACGCCTTATAACAACCCATATGAACTATTTTTATAGTATTTTTTGTTCGCCTCTGTGAGTCTTGATAGACTAGTCACTTTATACTGTAGAGTATTGAAAAAAGCTGTGAGAGGAGCTTTCAAAATTCTTCTGTGTTCCACAGAGAAAAAAACATTCTGCAGGTTTAGAATGACATGAGCGTGAGTAAATAATGGTTAAAGTTTCATTTTTTGTAATACAGTAGTGTGAAACAAGTCTGTCTGTAGATCCAGTCAAAGTTTATGTAACCAAATCTAGTGAACTTGAAGAAAGAGAGAGTAGAAGGATTGGTTTCCAACTTGTTTTTGTGACATCAAACACCAGACAAGTAGCTTGTGTTGAGTTGTGGTAGAGCAGATACTAAGTTCTCAAAACAATAGCAAAATGTACCTCTTTTCTGCTAGCATAGCACTACAGAAGATCAGTGATGAGCAGAACAAATGTGTAATCGCTGTGGACCTGCTCACCAGCCAAGACTCCAGCTTAGCATAGCCATATCTGAACCTCATCCAGCTGTTGGCACCGGTTCTGCAAACAGACTGGACCCGAAATAATGTTCCATAGAAAGGTGTACGTATGGCTTTTAGGGATTCAGTTTTGGAAAGATGGAATGTGCTGACTACCATGTTAAAAGGACGTTATGTTCAGTCTTGGTAAATCAATTCATGCTGGGCTTAAACAAGCTTGGCTTGAGTCAGAATTCACATCCTGGAAAAAATGGATGATAGACTTTTTGCACATAATAATTGTTTGTTGCTAGACATCCTCTGTGTCCAGATGTATCCTATATCTGTTCTATAATTATGATGAAAGACTAGAAAAATATTTATCTGTGGTTGGTATCAGAGGGTCGTGTCGCGATTGCTTTAATCCTAAATCTCTGGGTGTTCACATGGTTGAATAAAACGCGGTTGTATTTCTGAATCGGCAGGGCCAGCAGCCTAATCGTCTAGCAAATGTAAAATAAACTGGATTCTTTCTCATTTTTCGTATTTATGCACAAACCTTTATCTTAACACGCACACACACACACACGGTCCTGGAGTATTTGGGATGGAAGCCCAAACCCACAGACACGGAGACATAATTTATGGAGCTGACTTTAAATACTTTCACTCAGGCATTCTGAGAAATTTCCTACAGAAGCTGCCCACATGAAAGAACCTGAGTCTTTAAAGCCTGTAAAATCAATGGCCTCTGAAATGATCTAAACCAACAGATGTGTTAGTTGCAAACCTGAGGGTAGGTTAGTCGCACTCTGGGCGTAAGGAAAAAGAAGATGAAGAAGTAGGTCTATAACTCAGACTAACGCAATACAAATACTGTAGATGCTAAAGGTAACGGTGTTGCTTGTTAGCAAAACACAAGTCAGTTTTTTAATTATGTAATATTTTTAAATCATACCACTAACAATGTATAACTTTTTAACATTTAAAATGTCTAATGTTACTTTTACTGCAAGAACGTTTTGATAACTTTGCCTGTTCTCTGTTAGCTGGAAATGTACAAATTGTTTAAGTAACTTAATAAGTAAATGGCACAATGTGAAATTCTGGAGGTTAAACTTTAAAAAATGGGATCATGAGATGAAAGACAGTTCCAAGCAAACTACAAAATATGTTCAGTTTAAATATTTGACCGTAAGACTGCAAGCTAAATGAGTGAAAAACAGTGAATAATAAAAACAAAATATACAGGAGAATGAGTCTTGGTAAACACAGCTATGAATTAGATATTCAGATGCTAGCGAAAGAGATGCATCTGTAAATATTTTGATGGACTCGGCTTGTACATCAGTTGCACGCTCTATTTGTTTAGAACCTTCAAGCGTCATCAGGGGAACCAGCAGCATTTGCAGGCCAATAAATTTCCTTCCCATTCACCATTCAACTCTCCAGTGTTTCAGGTCTACAGGAAATGCTGAGGTGATTGAAAAGAAATTAACTGTGAGCAGCCAGATGTGTTCCTGTGAGGTTCCTTCTCAACATGGCACCGTTGAGTTTGGAACCAATGAGATCGGAGAATGTACTGCATTTTTCCCACAATGCTAACAGCTGTCTTGTGTTTACCTCAGATGTAAACAAACACAGAAGATCCATTACCTGTGAAACGCTTCTTGCCAGCAACATCAAACTCAGAGGTAGGGGTGTTGTTAAAGGGTCTTGTCTCAGGAGTGGGGGGCTGTGTGGTGGGCATCACGATGGTGGTGGTCTCCACAAAAAACTCCTCTGTAAGCCAAAAAGAGGTTTAAGAGGATTAAAGGTAAAATCTGATTTAGGGTATGGTGTATCTTG
This sequence comes from Yasuhikotakia modesta, assembly GCA_036877545.1. Taxonomy (NCBI): domain Eukaryota; kingdom Metazoa; phylum Chordata; class Actinopteri; order Cypriniformes; family Botiidae; genus Yasuhikotakia; species Yasuhikotakia modesta. The sequence continues at coordinate 39,587 of JBAJNP010000086.1, read as the reverse complement.
GAGTGCTTGCAAAAAATATAGGGCTACTGTAAGCCTTGTGGAACAAGTCCATAGCTAATATAATGATGTGGTTACTTCATAAATCTCATTGATACTAATTTAGGAAAAATTGTCTGGTAACATGATATTAGTTCTAAGAAAAGGTTTGGTATCATTGGTTTGCAGATAGATCGATTGTGATGTTTTGTTTTGGAGCAACAGTACAATGCAGCACTTTCTGTATAGTTACCTCAGTGCCTGTCATACTAGACATCCGTTACTGTACTCTAGTTGTGTAATCATTTGAGGAAGTGACCACATTATCCCTTATGGTTAATATACTTGCCTAGGAATTCCGGTCACACCACAGAAACGCCTCTAACATGCCAAGAAACCACTGAAACTGTATCTAAGCTTGTCCCAAGATGCACCTTGGCCACTTTAGCTGACTTGTGTTCAAACCAGCAGAATTACATAACAAACCATTATACAACAAGGGCTCTTTATTAGACAGAACAAGCTGTCATGACAGAAAGGTCATCCAAGTTTGTCTGCGTACGTCTGTGCATACTGAATCATACAGATACTCAGTAACCGTTTAGCTTAGAGAAGAGTATGTGAATCATAAGACTGAGCAGGGAACGACCCCTCCAAGCCACTAGATTAATGGGGACATACAACACAGGTGGCCATTAAATAAGGTACGTTTAAAAACAACTTGTTTACATTCATGTTGTAGGCAAACCATTAAAATTTGTAGCTAATGTAAAGCTAAGCTGTTCAAGTTTATCTGCTTCATACCAGTTGATTAAAAGTGAGGTGTGTATTTTCTTCGCTGCTAGCATCACCAAACGAAAACGGCTAAAATAGTGAATGTTTTCAGACATTGCATTTAAAAAATAATTGTGCAGGTTGGGTTGGGTTGGGTATCTGAGAAAGTATTTTAATGTAAAATGACACGTGTTCCTGTTATGTTAAAGAACAGGTGTGCTGTGTGCCTTACTGTTTATAAATAAACCAAAATAAATCTGTTTTAATTGCTTTAGTTAAGAACAGGCCATGGCAAGAGGAAGAGTGTTTTTCTAGAAAGGAAATGACTTCTCAGTTAACTCGGTTTTTCATATTCAAAGCATACCAGAGGCTGCTCTGCATAATAGGGAGATACCCTTTGAGGTTTACTGTTTACATGCTAACTGACATTAAATTACAGAGGATCAGGTTATATGGGTTCTAACTACATGTCCATGACTTCATGTGCAAATATAGTCGCAAACTGTGCCAAGAATCTTTCAAGCCCACCTTAGCCATATAATCAGTTATCATTTTTACATTTCCACACAAATCAAACCTAATTTTTTCAAATAGCAGGCTTGTTTCTGAAATGTTAAAAGGTTTGTCTTACCTTCAGAATAGCAGTTAAGTATTCCTTCACCATCCATTATTGGAAAACCGTTCTTATCCAGTCGGGAGTACAATCCAGGTGGACATGTTGGCTCAGCAGCCGGTGTTGTTGGCTCCAAAGTTTCTGTTACCATTTCTGTTGTTGTGGGCTCCGTTGTGGGCTCCGTTGTGGGTTCCGTTGTGGGCTCCGTTGTGGGTTCCGTTGTGGGTTCCGGTGTGGTTGTTGTTGTTGTAGTGGTTGTTGTAGTTGTGGTTGTAGTGGTTGTTGTGGTAGTAGTCCTTGGTTTAGGGCGGTCCAGGCCCACAATGGTCTTTCCTCCCACGGTAAGGTACTTGTCACTGGGATTAATCACAGGTCGACTGTCTCTTCCATGACCAAATAATGCTAGTCCTTCCTGGTTAACCAATGGGCTGCCCTGGTCATCTTATGTATGATTGCACATATGGATCATTTAATGACATTTCAATGACACTATACTTTATTTCTATATATGTTTACATTAAAAGTGTAAGTTACTTACCAAAAATAGTTTTGCCATCCTCTCCAAGGATAACTTTTCTGGGTCTTCCTCTTGAATCTTGAAGAACGTGCCCATTTTTATTCATTAAGACACCTTTTTCCAGATCTACTATCTAGAAGAGTAAAACCCACCATCAAAATGTTAAACAGCCAAACAATCAAATTTGAAAGAGTTTTAAGCCCAGAGGACTGACTTGTTCATGTGACTGTTTTTGTTTACTTTAAAGATCTGATTTATTTAATTAAAAAAAAAAACACAAAAAAGGAAAGGAGAAAATTAAACACAAATTGGCCATTTGTCAATATAGCCTGTATTACTAATTCCAAAGTATGTTTAGTCATTTGCTAACACTTTTTCTAACACTTTTCTAACTATGAAACTAATATCTTTCTGATAACTTTACTTCTTTGTGTGTTTGTAGAATGCTGCATGTTAACACACCCATTGTGTTCCATCAGGACCCGTGATGTGCTTGACTCCATTTGGTTTTGTGTTTTCTTCAGCCGTTGAGGATACTTTGCCATTCGCTGATGTCAGGTTTGGTCGACCATTTTTGCCTGTACATGAAAATAGAGAAAAAAGCATAAGACACATTGTACATGCACACATGCCATTGAATAAGGTGTTTTGTCTGTGTTTTGCAGATCACACAGAATTCACCTATTCCATAGCTGGGTTTGTAGCCATTGCCTGGAGCATTTTCCTTCTGAGCTAATCGTAGCCTTGACCCCAACACTGGATTCCGAGGCTGAGGTGAAAGAGATTCAGATGATTTATTCACAGGTGAGCTTTCACCACCAGATATCTGCCCAAGGGATGAACGGGAAGATGATCCTGGAGTAAACCTAGCATTAGTATTACTGCCTGTGTTTGAAGTAAGTGGTGATTCTGCTGGACTCTTATTAGAAGAGGAAGATGCTGAAGAAGATGAGGATGTAATGTCAGGTGTAGAAGCAAAGCTCATTCTTTTGTGTTGCACTGGGTACAACCTACTAGGGAGCCGTGACCCTTTCAACCGACTCGCTAGCACAGGTGAGCGGACCCTTCCATTAGAACCCAAAATTGGGACTCTTTGGGGACTTGAGGAAGAAGTCCTTGAACTTGTGCTAGTGGTACTGTGTTCTCTATCCACACTTTCATTCTCAAAGTTCTGGATAGGTTTTTGAGTTTCACTTATAGCTGTTGTAGTAGTTTTAGGTGTTACAGTTGGGACGGCATCTTTGTTTTGCCTCTCTATTGTCTCTTTACTTCCCTCATCAAGATAATCATCTTCATGATCATTGCTAATTTTTGAATATCCAGTATTAGAATTTTCTGCAATATTTGTTGAAGCAGTTTCTTTGTTTGGGATAATAGGTTTATTTGAGACAGGCTCAACCCCTTGCTTTGAGGGGTATGTTGTGGGAGAAACTTTGGTTTTATCGCTAGTATCTTGATTATTTAAAGAACTAGAATGTGAAGGAATTCCTCTAATAATTGGTCTTCCTGCACCTACAGATGAGGCTGTCCTACTCCATGGTATTCTGCCATCTTGTCTGCGACTGCCTGTAATTATTCTAGAATTTCGGCTTGGTAAATGAAAGGATGAACTTCGCCCTGTTGAAGAAGGTTTTGTCCTTGAAGAAGAGTCATAACTGTCAGGTTTCTCTTCTTTATTATAATCATTTTCTTTTGTTTCCTGCTGTTCCTCTTTAGTTTTATCAGAATTGAGACTTGGTTTGGTTTTGTCAGGCACAGCTGGTTGTTCATCCTTTGTTGTATCTATCTCTGTGTTCTTTTGCTTAGTATGATCGCTCTTAACTTCCTCTGTTGTTTTGTGGGGGTTTGCAAAGGAGTTATCACTAGCCTCCGAAGTCCTCGTATCTGCTGGCTGTGTGGGTTGTGGCAGAGATGATGATGAGTCAGGTTTGTGCTGCCCTGTTTGAACTTTGTGAACTCTAGTTCCAACTCTTCTAGTATTAGGGTACGTGGAACTAGATCCTGAATTTGTTAAACGACCTGATGTAAAAGGAAGCCTTTTTGTATTTGATGATGACGATGATGACGATGATGATGACGATGATGAAGATACTAAAGGCGATGAAGATACTGATGGCGAAGAGGATGATGATGCTGAGGAAGAAGAGGTAGAAGATGACGATACTGATTCTTTCACTGGTTCAGGCTTGGTTTCTTGAGGTGAGCTCACGGAAGACTTCCCATCAGTAGCAGTTATCTGGTTGTCTTTTCCCTCAGGGTAGGACACTGCAGTTATGTCCTTTCTTGTAGCTGCAGACTCTGGGTTGTGCAGTGAGCTTGAAGAATCTTCATTTCTTGTTCTTGATCGAGAGCCATGGGTGCGAGAATTAGGCCTTCTTAATCGGCTGATGTCTACAATTGAGGATGTGCGAGGCGTCCACGAAGAGCGCTGGTCCTCTATTTTTTTATTAACCGAGTCATTCAGGGATGGTTTTGAAGGTAATGTTGGAGTGACTGGTGACGGGTTGGATTGTTTTATTGATTCTGAAGTGTCAAGTGAGTGTTTAGAATCTTCTTCTGCTTGAGGTGTAACGTTGTTGCTACTCTCTGGTTTGTCCTCAGTAGCCTCGTTTGTGCTTTTCTCCTCATCTGTTGGACCATCTGTTGGCCTTTCTTCCTCATCTGTATTTTCTTCTCTATGTTTCGTATTGGTGGAGGATGAATGTGACTTTGACCTTGAGTTAGTCCCTCCATTTCTTACAGAACCCCTGACAGATGAGAAGATGCTGTGATAGGACCTTGTTTGGGAAAGAGGACGCCTTCGTCTGTTTGTGGATGGAGCTTGAGTTGGAGCTGAAGTGGTCTGAATATAGGACTCTTCTGTCTCCTCTGACTCCTGATTGTCTGATTCATTATATGATGAAGTCACAGAGGCGCTTTGACCAGTTTTATGACTGTCCATACTGCTTGACTGAGTGGAGGTCTTTGTTCCAGTAGAGCTAGCTAAAGACAAAATTTGGACGTAAGTCTTAACCAAGTTTCTGCAAAGCTTCTAGTTCAATAAAGTTTATTGAAGGAAACATTTGTGTTGGGGAATACCTACATCCAGGCATTGCAACAATAATCGCTTTAGTTTGTGGTCCTTGCCCCTTTCTATTTACTCCACGGATTTTGAAGATATAACGGTCACCTGGCTTAAGTCCATCTATAGTAGCAGAGGTGATGGTGCCACGATATGTAATTGACTTGCCGCCAAACGGTTTCATAGCAGGAGCATAGGAAAGGATGTACTCTGGAAGCAGATGTCAAATCAATCAGTATGGTCAATTTCATTTGGATACCATAGCTGAATATTTTCCAATGAACACTTGGAATACCCAAGTTTGAAGTTATACATGTAAGCCAAGGATAACATAGTAAAAAGAAAAACTCCCCAATGCTTAAAATTTCTGTATGCTTTTCTTCTGCATTTTCAATGTTTTAAAAAGCCTTTCTGTAGTTTGAGCAGTACAGTAGTTTGCTAGCATCACCAAGATCATAGCTAGGATTTCCATGGAATGCATGACTTTGAATCTATATATGTACCTTGAATGCAATTATTAAGTTGTTTGGCTCTTGATTGCAGTATAAGATCAGCATGCAGTGGTCATACCTCTTATTCGTCCGTTAGTTTGCTCAGGTGGATCCCAGGTAGCCGTGACAGCAGTACCTTTTCCTCTAAGAGGTTTTACCTCAAAATTTTCTGGAGGGCCGGTGGGAGCTGCATAAAGACAGAAAAAATTATAACGCAAACAGAATGAGGAACTAGGAATCTGAACTTCATTTTTCTTCTTCCTGAAGATTTACAGATGGAAACAAAAGACAGGTTTATGTTTTCCAAGAAAATGAGTAATGAGGTCATTCTAATCCTTCAGTGAATTCCAAAACAGGCAGTAAACAGTGGCATTGATCTGAACTGTTATGCAGAGGCAATTATGACGTACTTATGGCCTAAAACACAACATAGATTTTACAACATAGACATTTGTATTGGTGTCATTCTTTGCACCTGGCTTTAGTAGCTAAGAAATAAGAAAAGAGACTAGACTGGAATTAAGTTTTATATTCTATATAATCAGCCACTTTTGAGACCTTTGAGACATATTTAAGAGAACATATAACCTACTACATTATTGTGTATGCTGTATTTTGTCCTGTACTCTGACATTAACATTTCAGTTTGCATATACAGTAATTACATCTGCATTGTGCATGTAAATTTATACTGTACATACAATCAATATATATACACACATGTATTTATAAATACTGACCATGTATTTATATTGTCATACCATCTATATTTAGACATCTTTATTTTCCTGTCTTTAGCATTACAATTTCTATTATTTACACAACCTGCTTTTCATAGCCAGGCACTGACAATAAACTGGGTTGATTTGATTTGATTTGATTTGACTTGATCCATCATAAACGGATGCTAACAGGATGTAGCTAGTTTTCTGCAGTGCAACTAAGCATAACATCTTGGTTAAGTTATGCACTCAGTCATAACTGTCAAGTCATAATTATAATCAGACAGGATAAACAGACCTGACTCAGGGGTTCTCTGGAACACAGATGCACTCCACTTGCCCTCCTGGTTTCCTTGTGAGATTCGAATAGAAAACTCATACATGCTGTCAGCAGAGAGCGTTTCAACGATGAAGCGCCTCTGCGGCGTGTCCTTGTATTCCCACCGAGCGGATTCTCCCTTCTCTCTGTATCTTACTGTGTAATGCCTGTATAAATAAAGTGTTTTAATTCTTGATTAGAGGTAATTAAAATCCCTCAGAGGACAATATACTGTAGTCTTTAAAAAAGAGAAATGATCACATGATTATATAGATACATCACATATATAAACGATTCTATAAGAATGCTAAACCTTAAAATGTTTTGCTAAACTCTCAAATTTGAATTGTTTTTATTTGTTAGAAGTATTTTTAATATGAGTACATGAGCTAACCTTTTTTTTACAGGACAGGTCAGGTAGAACTAGCTAGTAAACGGTAGTGAAGAAATTGCTAGGGAAGAACTAGCAATTTCACTCATTTCTGTCTAATGTCTAAATTCTCCCATGATGCATTTTAGACCCAGTAGAATCATGTTTACCTAGATCCCTCTGGTATTTCCTTCTTTTTCTCAACCAGTGGATCGACCCACGTGATCAGAACAGACTGAGGAGATAAAACCCGAACAGTGATGTCCTCCACTTCATCCACAATCTCTGGTTCTGACAGACATCAAAACAGGTTGCGGTTACCAGCGCATCATATCAGCAGCTGTTTCAGAAGGTAACATACTCAAGAGCAGCACAATGATATACCTGCAGTTACTTTTTTATTGATGACAGGCGTGTTGATAGGTGAACTCCTCCCCTGGGCTCTGGGTGCCTGCAGTGATACCACATAGACGGACTCAGACGCTACGAACAGAGGGGGGATACCAGATACGGCCATGTTTCATTACACATTACCCTCTATGGGACATACTGAAGACATGCATCTGAGCTTTGCTTACATCCCAGCTAACAATTTGAGCTTTTAAGAACATTTCTTTAACGTTTTCAAGTAACAAAATAGTTTAAAAGGTTGTTTAGAAACTTTTGGGATCAAAACATTTTTTAATTCTTTAATGTTTTTTATTTCACTATTTAGGACATTTAGGTTTGATTTATATTATGTATAACATTAAAGAAACACTTTAGCAAGAATTTTTTATACCTTTTATAAGAGAAATTTTAAAGAACATTAGCCAAAGTTCTGAGAACCTGTTAGCTGGGATGTAATGAAAAGTAGATTTAAATAAAGAGTAAAAACAGTTACAATATCTAAAAAAAGGTTGATTCATATTTAATAATTAGCCACCACCAGCTAGAGAATCAGGTTTATGTCCTCACCTAGTTTGGGTTTATTAGCGTTCCGCTGGTCTGCTTGGTGCCGACTGAGGTCCATTCTCTGTTTGTTTTGGGGCCGGGCAGGAAGGTGTCCTCTCTGGTGAGGGGGTTCTGGTCCTGATGAGGACTGAGGAGCCCTCTGCGCTGTGTTCTGAGCGGGGGGCCGTGGGTTTATCTGTGATGACGTTATAGACACCATTTTACCTAATGAAAGACAGAGCGATTGAGAAAGATTTGTGTTGGAATAGTGTGGCATTGTAGCTTAATCTGTGAGATTGCAAAAAACAACAGCGTTACAATTTTAAATAGAAATGACCTCATTGTGACTGAACCACGTTTATTAAATTTAGTCTGGGGAGGGATAATGTTCGCAGTCCCTCATAAAAACACCAGAAATAACAATAGAAATTATAAAGACGCTTCGGGCGCTGTTATGCTACAGCTTTTGTTGCAGACCCAGAAAGTCTGAGTTTGGTTTTGTTTGCTTGGTGTGAAAGTGTTTCTTTTGAGCAAGTGAGACGCAGTGATAATGAATCCAAGAGGTGGAAAAACACCTGCTGAGGAAGAAATGAAACCAAACTAAAACAACATTGTGGTAGTTTTCACTGACCGCGTAGCGATAGCGGCTAATGTGAGTTCTGCTACTCAGGGCCACAGAGTTTACAGTCATGTGCTCTTATTTCTTTACTGTAATCCCCATCTGACAGAAGTTGGCAGGCGAGTCAGACAGTCTTCCTCTTTCTTCACACACTGCTTCACATGCGTCTCTCTTCACCTCTCTTCTCCTGTCTCTCTGGTGTGAAGAACTGTATCCCTGAGGGAATAATGAAACGTAGCCTCTCTCTCTCTCTGTCTCTCTCTCTTTCTGTCTCTCTCTCTCTCTCTCTGTCTCTCTCTCTCTCTTTCTTTCCCTCTTCCTCTAATCAATCTCAGATGACCACTCACAGTTAAACTTCTCATTAGAGTCCGTGGGTATTTTAAAGTGTGATTGTGATACTTTAACAAGAGGCTTTCTGATAAAACGGGTATTTTTACAGTGAAATTGTGATGGCCGCCATTGAAAGACCTTGCGAGGTCACGTCAACAACTAATAAACACCATCATAATAACAGAGCAATCGTGGCTGCTTCATAATGTTATATAGCTCTGGACAAACATTTTATGGTCCTGTGCCTTGCACAAAAGATATATGCATGCAGTTACTTAGTGATGCTATCAGGATGTGAGGAGATGTTTAGCTAACCAATAAGGTTTCTGGAAAAGATTGCGTACTCTGTCTTTAAGCAAATCAAGTCTGAGTTTAGATGTCTACTTTTACAGATGGTGATAAAATACTGTGGAATCGAAATTTTAATGTAACCAGTTAAGCATTGATGTAAGTATATTTTCTAGCCAACAACTGAATGGTTCATTTAAGGTTTTGGGATTGTCTTCAAGGGTGACTGTACTGATATTTTTAAACGAACATTGTTTAATTGTCGCTTTGGGTCATTGAATGAGATCAGGGGTTGAATTAAAGATATTGAAAGTAGAATTAAGGAGAAGCTACAGCTGTTTAGCTTTGTTGGTGCTTGTTTTGGCCAAGCGCACATCTTGCATACTTGTTTAAGTACTAGCTTCACTCTGGCACCCTTCGATTTACTTCAGCACGGCCAACAGAATTAAAACTTAAATTAATATGAAGTGTCAGATCTCAGAATGAATCGAAATGACAGTAACAGCAACTCCTTTTCCTCTGTACACACAAACAGACACTTATTCCCACTTCGCTTTCAAAGAATCCAGCCAACACAGCTGAGCCGGTCTCACATATCACCGGCCTTGAATCATACAAGTTCATTTTCAAACATATCCTCTCTCATTGTTTACTTTGCAGTATTGCGTTGATCTCACTACGATCATATCCCGGGTCTGGGATGCCCTCTTGCTCTCTTTTCCCTCTCCTCCCTGGCGATCTTTGCGCTGACTGTATGAATATTCTCCATCTTTGTGGGAGGTTTTGGATGTGATAACAAGATCCAGGTTCCAGATCAGCGGATCAGATCACTGGAGTTACCGGAGTCCATGTGTGCGCACTCAGCTGGGCTCCATGTGGTCTCGCTCCCAATGTTCAATCCCATTTGTTTCCACTGCCAACATGGTGACAAAGGGATTATAGCGCAACAATGGTGGCCGTGAAACAGAATTAAGCTCTTCCTGCCACATTCTTGCCACATCATGATTACATGACAGCATGACACGACGCATGTGTTCTTCGTTAATTCAGTGGCAAGGCTTGAGCGACGCTATGGTAACATCATGACAAAAGCTAGCAACTGACAAACAGGGCCTGGACAGCATTATGGGAAAACAAGGGAATGAAATGGCAACTTTGTATTGGATTGTTGACACTTCCTTGCCACTGACAGTTTTCCTGTTTCCTAAATAATCCACTTACCCACATTCTAAACTTGTCCAGTTTCAAACTTTGTGCATGTTTGATTTGCTTGTGAAAAAGCTTTAAAACGCTGTGATTTCCAAATTAAATGTGAACTTTGGACTACATGAATGTTTTAGGATTTTAAATGTAAAAAATTTATAATTTATGCAAAATTAATAAGGAACATTTATGTTTGTGTACTTTGTCTAGAGCCCAAAGTGACTAACATTTTTATCTTAAGTATTTTCTTTTGTATGAAATGTCAGAAGTACACAACATACAGTTAATTGAACTAATTTAACTTTTCACTCTAATTGTTATGCTTTGTAAAATACACATTTTTTAACAGAAACATTTAAAATAGAAGCTCTTTCACTAGTAGCGTCAGTGGGAGTCTCCATGTTATGTGTTTTTACTTCTGACATTATGAAAAAGGGAAAAATCTTCATTTGGTTCAGATATGGGATTCCTGCTTGTTTCATTTGGAGGGATCAAATGTACAAATTTGGCTTCAGTCAGGCTCGGTGGATTCATAAAGAACAGGAGTAAAAGATTTGATTCAACAAATTTACAGCTGCCAAACTGCCACTGTCCTTCCTGGAAACCGGGGTATCAAAGGTTTTTGGCATGCAAACCTGACTTCAAACTTACAACCATCTCCAGGGAGTAAAATTTAGATTTTATTTTATTATAAACTTGGATACCCCAGATCTGTCACTTTCTATTATTGTACAGAATAATCTGGAAGCTTTAAAAGATGTTGCTTTATACTTTAACTAAAATTCTTGCAAACATTTCTCACAGGTTACAGCAAAGGTGAATGAAGGGCTTACCTGGAGAAGATCTGTTGAATGGATCGACGGCAAATCCATCCAGTTTCACCCACTCTCCCCCTGTGGAAAAATTCAGGTAAAAGATTCACCTCAGCTCTTTTAAGCAATGTAATTTTCACATTAAAGCTGCAATCCGTGACTTTTCCCTCTCTACTGCCACCTCTGTTTGAAACATAAAATTGCAGGTTATTTTAGTCAAACATCATTTCCCAGGAAATCGGATCAGACAGTTAAAATTATAAATCGCTATTATAAAATTACTGTTGGGAATTGGGCTAAAGGAACATGGGTTGTACACTGATCTGTCATTTTCTTTCTCAATAACAGATTTTTGTGTATTTTATCCCCGAAACGTTACGGATTGCAGCTTTAAGTAATCAAAAAACGAGCTATCTTTAAAACAGGGAGCTACAACGGTGCGTATGTTTACTACTGCTAAACTCATCCTTAGCCAAGCACATTTACGATCTGTTTGCAGGATTATTAATGTACTTTTCAATTATGACAAATGTTTTGGGAAAGAGCTTTGGGACATGCAGCAATATGCCCAGATCCTGTTTGTTGGAGACGAACACGTACGTTCTGAAAAAAATTTATGTGGCGTGCGTTGGACGAGTGACTGGCTACCACAACACAAAGCTTAAGGCTCTGGACTTGAGCTCTGGGTTGGATACAAAAACAAGGACTGGCCACATAAATGCTTCATCTTTGGGGAGTTTGATCGCTAGTTTGATGCCAGCGAATGGAGTTATGTGAAAAACAGAAACGACTCTATATTCTCTTTGTCTACGCGTAAGTGTGTGTTAGCCATCTAGTCTGGATTAATATTGTGAAAAGAACAATAAGCAGAGAGACTCTTAAAATAATAAATGCTTTCCATGTAATGGGCCTAAAATGATTCAAGTCAAGTCCCCTTAGATTTGTATAACACAAACTGAATAAGTCTTACAGAATTATACAGTTACACATTTGATGACGTTCACAGTATTGGCATAAGTAACATTGAACGAATTGTTGCTTTCTATATTTGAAAACAAAATGGCATGAATAAGAGTCATAGATAGTTTAAGGAACATGCAGTTCTCTCTCTGCACACACAAGCAAACACACACCTCCTGGAGTCTCTGCCCTGTAGACAGGTTTACTCATCCCGTCCTTATTCTCTGCACTCATCTTGAGAAAATGCAGGACTCCAGTCTCTAAAACAACACAACATGTGCATGAGAGAACTGCGCTGAGACGCCTGACGCAGTGGTCAGGTGAGTCTCCAGCTATTTACTGACAGAATTAATGATGCATTCCTACCTACGTCCTCTAGTATCTCAGACCGTCTTTCTTTGTCTACGGTGACGAAGCGTAGCGACTTCAAGGACTTCCCGTAGCCGATGCTGTAGCTATCCACCGGCTGTCCGTCCAGCTCACTGGGTGGGTCCCATGTGACCTTTAACCCCTTATCCACTGAGGTCAGTTTCACATTTCGTGGCGGTAGTGGCTTAGAACCTGTCAAATATCATCTGTCAGTCTCGTTGTAATGAGTGTGTGGTAAATTATTTCCTATAAGAGCACCGATGCTACTTTGTGCATAATAACTGAATGTTCCTGTTTGGTACAAACAACTTTTGGACCATATCTGATCCAGGCAACCGGTTTCAGACATAGCTGTCCTAGTTTGTGTGCCAGTTTGGGTCTCAAATTACCCTACAGACCTACGGCCTTTTCTCATAGTAACATAATTTCAACTCTAATCAGTTATTGCATGTCTGTGTATTTTTTGTTCAGTGGGAGCATAAAATAAAACCAGAGAGGGTGTTTTGCCCTAAACGCATTTTTTTGCACTAATGACTGTCTGACTTTGCATATCATGTTTATATTGATTTGGGTTTATGTTATTTTATTATGAGAGAAGGGTTGTAAGAGGCATGGCGAACTGGCACCACCGTGTAGAACATTCTCTGGAACAAAAGTGAATTATACAGTTTAGCGGTTATTATACAAAAACATTCGACCACAGAAAGCCGCAGGATGAATCGACCAATCCAAATCAAGTATTACAAACAGCCACGTATTAAGGAAAAACAAAACATCGTAGAAGGCACATCAACGTTGGGGTTGACGCTACATGTTGCAGAACTATAAGTGAACCTTTGATGACTGTGAGGTGTCTGGAAGTTCTTCTTAAATTGGCAGGAACCACGAGGACTTCAGTTTATCAAACAGAAAACTCAGTGTGACGTTCTGTAAGTGTGCTCAGGCTGTTTTTGTAACCCTGCATAGAGCTGAAGTGAGCACATCTCTCATCGCTGTGTCTGTTTACTGTATAGCAGCATGGCTCTGGAAACAGGCCTGGTGAGAAAGATCAGTCTTATCGTTTATGTGAGTATTACCCTCAGTCGTATGGTCACTGCTTCTTAATGTAATATTGGCAGAAGAACATCGCTGCGCATAGTCTGGAACCACATCACACACTCCGACGCAATTACCGCAACTTACACACACACACATCACAGAAACGTCAAACCTCTGACTGTGACTTGGCTTGTATTAAAATTTATGATGTGGGACGGTCCATATTCTGATTAAATCAAGGCTTGTAAAACATTAGATGTAAATCTTATCCCTAAAATAGAGATTTTATAGAACTAACCGAAGTTCCAGCATCACAGTTTACAGGGTGGACATTATCTAGACAGCATTGCATAAGTGATTATTCTGCTGTTATTATGTAGAAATGATTATGTAAACTATATAAGTAAATACTATATAAAAATACAGTTATCTCTGTATTTTATGTACAAGATATTTGTGAGTGCGTGACTGTTTCTCTGCAGCTTTCTTGTGCTGAAGGTTATCTTGTGGCGTTTATTAAGAGTGTGAAAGTACAAGCCCTCAGGTTTCTTAGTCAGTCACGTTAATGTTTTTTTTAATAAGGACACAAGGAAAATCCCTCGGGGCAAGCACCTGCCTTTCCGACACTTTTTTGCCATAGAAAAATGTCAACACGCTCTCGACTTTCATTTAGGTGAATTAACAACATTTAATATACATGGAGGAAGCATTTAAAGTAGAGAGAAACAATGAATTTAACCACCAGTTTAACTAATTAGATTGTAACAACGGGTGACATCATCGAACATCATCCTCCTGAGGGGAAGTAAAATTCATTACTACAATAAATTCATGTTCCAAATTTTAAGCGTCCATGTTCTGTTAGTTTTACAAGCCACCCAGTAGTGGGTTGGGCTGTAACAACAACTCGATTTGTACCTGACACTAATTACACTGTTTAGAGATAAGTAGCAGATTTTTAAACTACTATAATTTGTAGCAGTTAAATATGGGAATTTTAAATCAAAGTTGGAGACACGCCGACTTGCAGGCGTTTAAACAAAACGTGTCTCACCTAGAAGTGCTTGCCAACAGTAAACAGCATCAACAGTTCATTCCATACATTCAGTGTGTAAAGCAAGCTGTGGTTTTCACACTGTCAGCAGCAGTTTATGATAGACTTTGCCCAGCCTTTTAAATGACAGGTTAAGTGTGTACCTTATGCCAACTACATGCTGGCACTGTACACACAGATGGGCCTTTAAACCCCTCAGCCAATCTCAAACCATGAACATGTCAATCAAAGATTTTCTACAAATTCCTTGGTGAAAATCTGTGAGATTAAATTCCAGTAGCTGGTTGGGGCATGACTTTCTCATTTTGTACACCTCTCTTTCTCTCCCCCTCTCTTTCTCTCCCTCTCTCTTTGGCAGAAATCAAGCCTGACAGCCCAAGCTAATTTTTTACCGGAATTACAACAGACGTGATCTTAATGTGCAGGTTTGTGGAACAAAACTCTAATCCTCATTCTTTCCAATAGATCTTTTATCTGTCAAACATGTCTGGAGTGATTTGGAAGCTGTATTTGGGCACCAGT
>JBAJNP010000086.1:0-24566 GCA_036877545.1 Yasuhikotakia modesta | reverse complement strand
CTCTTTCTCTCCCCCTCTCTTTCTCTCCCTCTCTCTTTGGCAGAAATCAAGCCTGACAGCCCAAGCTAATTTTTTACCGGAATTACAACAGACGTGATCTTAACGTGCAGGTTTGTGGAACAAAACTCTAATCCTCATTCTTTCCAATAGATCTTTTATCTGTCAAACATGTCTGGAGTGATTTGGAAGCTGTATTTGGGCACCAGTCTCAGCATTTTGCATAAGTGTTTATTTTTACCTCAGCAAAGCTTTACTGTTTCCAGCATGTCTTACACCACCATTACTGAAGGCACAGGTGGCATTGTGTTGTAATTGTGGTGAATGCATTGTTTTGTTATAGGAGGAGGGGAGAAATTGGGTGTAAATGATAAGATGAAAGAGAAACCAAGAAAATAAGAAAAAAAGAAGAGAGGAGCAGAACAGAGGAACAAGGTGTAAAAGAGAGGAGAGGTGGGGAGAAGAGAGGAGGAGAAAATGAATGAGGTGAAGAGTAGACAAGAGGAGCAAGATGGAAAGGAGAGTAAAGGTAGAGAGGTAAAGAAGAGAAGAGTGGAGGAGAAAGGAGAGGTGGAATAGAGAGATGGAGAGAAGTAAGGAGAGATAGAGAGGAGAAAGAAGTTGAGAGAAGAGAAAGGAGAGGTGGAGGGGAGAAAGAGGTGGTGAGGAGAAGAAAAGAGAGATGAAGAGGAGAAAGAGGTGGAGAGTAAGGAGAGTACAGCTGCTGATGGCAGTCCCAGGCTGCATGGGTGACCTCATAAAAAGAACATTTGCAGAACAGAGAAAAAGGCAAGTGAGAGAAAAGAGAAATAAAAAGGCCCATTGTAACGTGGCAGCTAATGCTGCTCAGTATACGATTTAGCTGCTACTTCACTCATCCAAGATTCCTGCTTCACTGCTTCCCCTCAGATTGTGGAGGAACATGGAGAGGCAGAGAGAGAGAGAGAGACAGATAAACGTGGCTGAAAGTGAACTGGAGGGAACTGGAGGGAAAAGGATGTTTTAAACATCTGTGCTATGGTTACACTCCCTCCTGACCTTTTAAAGAGGTTAAGTCTAGTTCCTGTCCTGGCACTAATTTGATGAAACACTTGCTTGGAACTGCAATTACAGTCTGTGTACTGTAAGTACATCTTCCTCGATTTTATATTATACTGAACATTGGGAGCGATCATGCTAAATTTACATTTATTTATTTGGCAGACAGTGAATTTAAGATACACATTTTTATCAGGACTTGCCTTCCCCTGGGATCGAACCCACAACCTTTGCGGTGTTAACGCAATGCTCTACCAGTTGAGCTAACAGGAAGGCAATTAAAAAAAATCTGTCTGACATATTTTGATCACATATTTTGCCAAGAATTGAGGACTTAGGTTATAAAGCTGGTTTATTTTGTTACTTGCATGAATGCCAAGCCATGGTCACCAACTATTATTATAACATTGCAAACCAAAGCTGGACAAATAATTTGCTTTCACCAGAAGTCACCGGTCTTGACTTGAGGTTTCCACATTTCTGTGCAAATATGACATATGGTTGTTGTGTTCACCCCCATCACTAGATTGATAGATATTGATTTTGAAATCAGCAATGTTTCTTAACCATGTTCCAAACAAAACCCTTAAAAGTCTGAAACAAATAAATTTCCTCACTGGAACAATTTATAAAGCAGGACATTTGTTGGGAAAACACACCTTCTTAGACTCTCATGCCAACACACTCCAGGGTCACGAATCGGGCCACTGAGAATGTGTTTATCTCATTCAGTTTAGATCATAGGCACAGTGTCGACTGTTCAGTTTTAAGCATGAACGTAAAGGAAGGTATTTGAAGTAGCAACTGGTCATTTCAAAATGTGATATTTGGATCTGTAATATTTAACCTTAAAATGAATGAATTAATATGTAAGAAATGCAAATACACGTTTATGCACCTGCCAATACATCAGCTGTCCAATCACAGCTTTGAGAAATATTAACTCCAAAAATGTTGAGAAATGTTAAGCACTTAGTCTCGATTCTCAGCGAACTGAAGGTAACGATAAAATAACATGTATCAGACCTACAGGTTCACAAACACGCAGGTGGTTTATCTCAAACTATTCAAAATAAACATTTATTCATTTTTAAGTTTTAGTACAGATCAACAGCCAAATGCAACCACATTATGAACTTAAAATGAAACTTAAAGGAAACTCTCATAAGTGCACAAACCGAATTAAATCCCAAAGTTAACTATTATTTATACCCAAGATAAATATATTTACCTACCCGACAGTAGTGGGCTCTGGGTGCAGAGTGTGATCAGGAGCCCGAGAAAAGCCCGTGCCCGGGAGGGAGACATTGCGAATTGTGCTTCAGTAATACCGTGATCCGTTACACTGAGGGAAGGAAAGGTTGTGGGATGCTCGGATGCTTCGGTTCCCGTTCTTACCGTCAGACTGCGCGCTCTTACCCAGACGTTGTCTCCCTCTTCCGGGCACGCATGGGACTTGGAACTGCCCAAATATTTGCAGACCAAGTCGATGGAAAGTGTTTGGAAACAACATGCACCCTCTGATTTACAACTTGTTCATCTCGCTGTTCGTTTTTAGCTGTTTACGCAACCACGTTATGCGCTTTTGTTGAAACATAAATCACGGTAGTGCAGTTTAAACGATCGGCAATAAAGACGATACGCATTTTTTAGAAATGTACCCTTATTTTTGAGGTTAAGATGATAACTAACAATTAATAAGGATTGTTTATTAATCTCAGGTGCCTGCGCGTAATTTGGAGACCCCAAAGGCCAGACAACAAACGATTAAATGAGCCCTAAAATAGACGCAGATTCTGGACGTTTATAGTCCGAGAAAATGTCTTTTTGTTTATTTTCGTACGCAAAAACTTAAACGGTGTTTCTGAGAAAACAACCACAACAGAACAACAAATAGCAGTTTTGGTCAACAAGATGTGTTGCCATGTAATTCTCCTGAGCAGAAGTGATTTCAATTATAATGTCTGCTTACACTGTATGGCAATACAAACTGCGTAAATTCTTTATGGTGTTGTAGGAACTGCCTCTGCGCACACATCCCTCCACAATAAATTATTTATAAAGTGAATGTAGGTCATCGTCCAACGCTTTTGTATGTAAGTGTGTTACATTAGCAGAAAATAGCAATTAACTATTGACATACACCGGTCGTCTATGCGTCTCTGTAGCTTACATTGGGTTAGCAGCGCAAATGTTGTGGATTCAATCCCCAGGGAACACGCACACTGGTAATATGCGTCGCTTTGGATAAAACCTGCGTGTGCCAAATGCGCAAACGTAAGATAACGAACTGATTAGTTAAATTGGGGGATAAAGTCATATGAAGACATGCCTGTCCCATGGAAAATATGTAAATTATGTAGTTATGTAAATGTATCTATACATTATGCACGTAACCATAAACACAAATAAGAGAAAGGAACGTATGTTAATTCATTTTTTACTTTCTGTAATACAGTAAGTTTGTAATTAGCGGCCCCTGGAGGTCGTACGTAGTTTCACACAGTTTGTCAGCTTGGAAGACATCGCTAGTGTTTATGCAGATTCAACATGCGCTGTACATGGACGAGAAGGAAAAAGAAGAAAAGGTTTTAGCTCGACATAAATAATGTATGACTTTAGAAGCTGCCCTGTAGCTCAATGTAAACACAACGCCCCGGAGACAACAGAGCTCCATGCACTGTTAACCCTGAGTACCGCATCAGCAAATAAGACTCTCACAAATAACCACTGGACAGTCATGGTCTCTTTCTGTCTCCTGGGACCATAACAGTGAGAAGCAATTAGCTCTGTGTGAGTTCTGTGCATTACTGAAGAGAGATAACCATTACCTGTATTGTAACAATAACTACAGCATATACTAAAGATGCCTATTGCACATTCTTGGTTGTGCACTTACAGTAAAGATACAGTAATGCGAGGCAATATCAGCAAATACAATCAATTACAAATCGACTTTAAATAATGTAATAAGTCAGACACAATCATTCTAAGAAAGTACACAGTCGGAGAAATCTCAGTGAAGTTATAAACAAAAATGTCAAGAAAAGAAACCACTGTTAGATTTGATGTGTCCATACACACAGTTCTTACACTGCCTCTGGATGGCTGCTATCCGGTTCCTTCGCTGGTATGACAAAGTAATTGACAGACGGCACAGTGCCAGTCTTATCTTTGTAATTTTCCCTGTGCTTCTTTGACAACTAGGGAGAAGAAGCAGTTTTGTTTAAGGGCAAACTGCATATATACACAATGCTGTAATATTCTTGCTCACTTTATCTACTGTGCAAGCAACTGTGTCACTGCTTTGCGTCTGCATGTCTTGATACCAGACAACGATTCTGCAATAAGCTAATGTCACTTCCAGGTTCTCATACTTACCATGTTAAAGTCTTTGATCTCCTTCTGCCGTTTAAAGTCGATGTTGTAGCGGACCCAGTAGGGCGTGATCGCGGGATCAGTGTGGATGTGGGACCGCAGGGTCACAGACACGCCACCTGTATAATAATGACTTATGCTTGAGGCCATGGTGTCAGATCGCACCTTTTGGAAGTGTTTTAAAGTTGAATTGCCGTATGTTTCCCCATACAAGAATTTTGTAGTTGGGACATGTCCACAGTACCTTAAAACAGTTTATTGTTTTAATGCACACAGCAACAAAGATCGTGTGTATTGTATTATAAATATGTTGTTGTTGTTTACCCGGGCATCAGAGACGGTGGCATATATGTTGTGTTGTTATGCGTAACGAGGGTCCCTTTTCCTAAGTAATCCATGGGTCCAGGGCTACACAAATATCAACCGAGGTGGTGCAATATAGCGCAGCTTAAAACTGACCCCTAACACGGCTGGTGAGACAACACAAGGTTGCTTGGCAACCATTTTTCAATGGTTTTATCTGTCGCGTGGTAATATGGCGATTATTGATTATGCCATTGGTCCCTTTGCTAGAATACCAATGAATCACTGTAATAACATTGTTAGACGTTGTTGGCTTTTGATTTTGTGCTCTGAATCCGCCCCTGAGAAATAGTTTAACTGTGTGCGACCGCCCCCTCCTGGTTTCATTCCTTATCACATTGCGCCTTGTAACGAGCGGCGAGGCGCGCAGCTCAGAGACTCGGAGCGGCGCCGACGCGTGTGCATGTGCGCGCGGTATAGCGGGACAAACTGAAACCTTATATTTATGAACAAGTCTTTACGTGTTTTTGCGCACAGAAGATGCTGCACGCGAAATGACAACATTTTTCCCAGCGCGTAAAACGACCCGAGACATGGTTTTGTAAGAAGTTGCGCAGCCCCGGTTAAGATTCATCAGTGATATTCACGATGAAACGTTTTCATTAACCTGCCGTTTACGTGAAAGTTGAAATGGCTTTAGTCGTTATTCTGAAGACGGTCACTGAGCTTCGTGGGAAAGGAGACCGTATCGCCAAAGTCACTTTCAGAGGTATAGCGCAATACTTTCTCATTTGCCAGTGAGTGGGTTGGTGTATGGATGCATTGGTCTGTATGCATGTACATCTGTATGCATGTACATCTGTATGCATGTACATCTGTATGCATGTCTGTGAGTTTGGATAATACATACTGTAAGCACGTAAATCATTTAGCCTCTCCGTGAATGTGATGCGCTCTGCAGTAAGTTCTGCAGAAAAGTTGTAGAAATGATTTTCATTCACATAATAACGAGGATTTTCCTCTGTAGATGATAAAAACGCCCATATTTGTTTATAGACACCAACCTTATTGCCTGATCTGCCAGTTTTTCATTTTCTTACCCTTATGAAGAATACAGTCTCTTAGTGACACAAGCTTTCAGTGGACATCAAGTAGTCTAGACTCTTAGATAAGGGCTGCAGTACAGTGTGTTGGACTGTTACGTAATTCATTATGTACTTCGTGAAGTTGTATTCAAGTAATACAACAAATACACAACTCACTCGTGCTGCTTTCATATGTCTATTAAAGGTCCCTAGAAGTGCAAACAAGCAATAAACTGGATAAACGGAAAATAATGAGCCAATTTGGTTGATATTTTCCTAGCACTTCTTTTACAAATTTCCATCTGTGAAATGTCCTGCGGAATTGGACATTGTTTTCTATTTATATTAGAAGCACTGGGCTGTAAGTTTGTGTAATATGTTAATAATGAGGGCGGAAATGAATGTGTCGGCAAGATTCATTGTCTTGTTTCTCTCATTTTCAGCTTATTTGTATTTCAGCACCTTGGACAGTTGCTGCAGTGTTCATCAGACACTATCTTTTCCCTTTATATTAAATGATGTGTTTAAAAGAGTATTTAAAACAGTGAGAGAACACACACACAGACACACAGTGATGTGATGGTTTGGATTGTCCTTGACTGGAGTCTTAAGTTGGAGTTATTTTGTCTCCATGTTCTTTCTTCATTTTGTTTTGACAAAGTCCATGAATTTTAGCCCCACATTTCCTCTCCTCTCTTACTGGCTGTGGTCTTATCTCCAGCAGCCTCACTGCAGTTATCTGGAATGTCTGTCTGAAGCGGAAGAGTTTTCTACTGAGATTGTGTCCTGTTTCTCTGTGAGTTGCATAACTTCCATCGAGCGGCTGTGTTTCTGTACAATAATACACCATATGATATTCTAGCACGAAATATTCAACAGTTAGAAAATACAATATTGATATAAAAATAGTAACAATTTAGACAGAAGAAAATAATAAAAAATGGAAATTACAAAGCAGAATCACATTTTAATGACTTGAGTTATAACCTCTTATGGTTATTTAAAAACACTGAAACTTGAGTACTTGAAAATTCAAGATTCTGTGCTTCCAACTTCCTGCGTTGTATTAAATCTTTGTTTCCTGTAATCACATTTTGGTTTCTATAAAAAGGTTTTGCTAAATCTAGGTTGTGAACTTGAGGAAACTTTTTGGTTCTTCATTTTGTTTTTCTTCGCTGAGGCTGTAATATGTATAATTTAACTTGCTTTTAAGATTGCATGATCTTTGTTCTTGTTCTTTGACTGACTGGTCCATATTCTGCAGTTAGATCTTAAGTTTGTGATGTATTCAAACCTGTCTGTGTTTTAATCCACTGTTAGCAACAACATCTGCTGCTTGTATCTTTTAAACTGTTTTATCATTAGAATTGTGTTCTGAATTTCAAGATAATTTTGCATAATTTTACATACTTGATCATTCACTGTATATGAAAAATGGTTATTATAAATAAATATGTGGTTGTGAACCGTATAGATATGAAGTAGTACAATAATGAACAGCATTTTGTTGTATTATGGTTCATTATGCATTGGGGAATAACTTTGCCTCAGTCAAAAACCATTTCTTGAAATTAATTATCCCCAGGTTTGTGTGTGTGTGTGTGTGTGTGTGTACATGAATGATATGTAAACAATTCTGTTAACACAATGTTTATTTAGCTCATGCACACTGACACACAACATTAGGGGCTTAAACAATCTGTTATTATTGGTTGGTGTTGTTTATAGGTGGGTGTCTTTGGTCAGAGTAAATTTCCCTCATGTAGAATCAACAACTGGACCATCGGCTTACGCTAGAAGCTTCCATTGCTAAAAACTGAATGTCTGTGTGGCAATCTGTGGGCTTGATAACTGCTGTTAAATCTTCTGTGCCCACATGGTTATTTTACAGTCCTGCCAACAAAGAAATGTATCTATTATTTAAATGGCATCCTAATAAGTCCTTAATGATTTGCATATTTTACATTGTGTAATTTATTTTTATATTTGATAAAGATATATTCATAATTTTTGGATCTGTTTCATTAGCATTAAAACAGCACCAGCTACAATGTGATTTCTGTTATATAAACGGCACTGTTGTTATGATTTATTCAAACCGAAACAGTTTTACTCGTGCCGATCGATTTGATGCTCTGCTAAACCATATCTTTGACCTTTAACCTTGTTGTTCTCCCGCAGGTCTCTCCTTCTACTCGCGGGTGCTGGAAAACTGCGAGGATGAGGCTCGCTTCGAGCAGGTCAGTTTTTTTGCACTATATCGTCTGCCAACACAAGCGTGACCAAGTGTGACAGTAACACTTAACCTAGCATATCAGACCGCACTCGTCTGATTTCTCTTTCCTGCGAGAGAGATTGGAATGAAGGAGTCACGAGTGAATTAAAGCGCTCAACCGAGGCCAAACATCACATTTAGCCCCAGTGATTCCTATTAATGTCATTTGCACAGAGCCTCGGGCAAGCGACACCACGGCATGAAACCGCAATAAGCCTGTAGATAAACCAGCTAAATGATCGTTTAACTCACTTTAATGCAATTCTTTGCATGATTGCGCTGTTTACTTTTCAGTGTCCCTGCAGGTCTCGTGTTTGTGTTTTGTTGATGAATGACACGAAAAGTCTCGTTGCACTCTACTTCTTAAAATGTGACTTTATCTGCACAGCCGTACAAAATGCCCCCCGTGTAGATATGAGGAGGTATTCATCACATTGATGACAACCTCAGGTCATCCTTTACTTTTAACAAATAGTTTAAAGTGCAATGTTTTCTTGACAGTTACGTGAAATTGCTGTCAGAATACTTGGAGAAATGGTGTTATGTGATTGGTTCTTGCAGAACACAGAGAAAAATGGTGTTGTGTGATTGGTGCTTGTATATTTATCTAAACTTTGTCTCATGTTTTGAAAGAGTTGTGGATCTTTCATTGTCAAAAAGCAGCAAGAATTATGATGTAATTCAAAAGATAGTACAGGTGTCTGTCTTATTGAGTTCTTTTGTCCATGTTAATGATGAAAGCTTTGTTTGTATGTACAGCAAAATAAAGAGAGAAAGCACGTACGACCAATTCGTATGGCCTGTGGCAACATACCCATTTAACTTGAGCTTTCTCAAATACACTCCCAGTGTTGTGTTAATGCCTTCATCATTACCATGGCAATTAGGGTCTTAATGGCTAAAGGGTTTGTCACACTTTAAACCCACTTGCCACTTACGATTACATCACAGACCTTAACAAAACCCTTAACACAGAGTCTCTCATTTTGACTCACGCTGGGATATGATCTCTCTAATTCTCTTTATTTAAAAGCTTGTTTGTGTTTGAACAGACTTGTTCTTCCATTCAGGTGAGTCAGAGAGACATGATCAGGTTTCATAATAATCAACAATATGCTTCTTAACTCTAATATTTACACACAGAGTGTAATGAGTTTTTTCACATAACCATAAGCCTCTATTCTCCAGTGCCATCCAGGCTTAACAAACTGTAGATAGGGCACTACACTGTAAATCCTGCCTTACAGGAGGGCATTTTGCTTTTACAGTGTATTTTACAGTTCATAACCATATATTTCACTTTATATATATATATATATATATATTGTACCAACTATATACCATATATACCAACTCACCTACATCTATTTTGTAGCAATTACAATTACACGTTTTTAGTCCAATCACACCTACCCATTTTTAGTGTTTCTCACTGTAAACTATATGTTGTTTTTTTTACAGTATATCCCTGCTGAATTGCTGTCTGATTTAGTTTATTTATGCACCACTTGTTTACTCATGGTCAGTGTATTAGTGGTCTTTAGTACAGGCTGGAACTAACCTGTTACCCAGTAGCTCTCAGGTCTCCTGCCAGCTGTACGCATTGTGCGTTTTCAAATAGACGATTCATTTGAATATGAATGCGCCCAGCTATTGTTTATGCATGAGCAATTATTATTTTATCTTTAACAAGGCAACAGATGTTAGCGAAGACAAAGCGTGTTTATAATTGAACCTAACATACCTGAGTGATCCATTTTTAACATCAAAATGACACGTTTTAATTGCTTCCACGTTTAATGTTAAATAAACCACATTTAGACACTCTGCACCGTGCGTTACTGCAGAGTATTAGTGGGGCTTGTTATTGCAGGACTGTTGCATTGCTTTAGGCCCGATGTCGGCTGCTGTAGATGGACCAGCTTCAAAGCAGATGCTTGCTGCCTCTATGTGTTAAATTGCCCTCCTTTTCATCAGCTCTGCAGGAGTACCTGTCTGTTTCACATTGATTCCATCTGCAGGAGTCCAGAACTCTTCGGTTGATGTGTGCTGATGTGAACGTTTGGGGACTCGGCTGCTCTAGGCGGTTCTTGTTCTAGCAAAGTTCTCGTGTTGGGCGGAACCGAAATGGGAAGAATCTGGATCAGTGTATCCATCATGTCTACCACTGGTGTTTCACCATTTCACTGACATTATGAAACAAGAGGGATTGATGGAGATAAAAGAGAGACAGAGAAAGAATAATGCGTTTATAATAAATAAGTCATTTCCTCTGGTCTGAGTCAGAGGTTCGCACAGGAGATTGAAGCCCGTAAACATGAACAAAAGAAGTTACTTAAAAAAATGAGATTTTTTGACATTGTCAAACTCAAACCTGAGGCAAACATTAGTTATATGTGAACAAAAACAGATCCTGACTGTTAGTTCTGGTTTTTGTTGTGCATTGGTTGTGTAGCAAACTCAGTTTGGTCCAGTTGTATCGTTCTTCAGATTCATTAAGCACTTTGGGACAAACATCGAAATATCTTCTGAATGCATGAGTTGCATGTGGAAGTAAGGGATCAGAGTCCATAACAATAGGCCATATCAGTTCTGAACACTGCACCAGTTTCTTAGTAAAGAACATGAGTTCTCATTATCCTGATAGTCACTTCACAACCAACAGAACTCATCTGATCTCTTCAATTTTCTTCAACAGCCCAGTGAATCCCAAACGCCTGTTACCTTTCCAATTGCACCAAATATTCAATCGCTCCCCTCTTTCATTCCAGTCAAACTGTGTGCTCAGCTTTCCAATGCAATCTTTGAGAGCTTCTAGGGGCTTCTAAATGTCTTTTAAGTTTCTGTGGTTTATGCTCTTGGCTGCTAATTAATAATTCAGCTAGTGAAAGACATGTGGTCAACACAAAACATTTATATTCTTGCAGTTAATATAGCTTGGGTTGTTTTTTTTTACCTTGCGTTGTTCTGTTAATGGATTTCATGCAATCTATACCTCTGACATCTGTAGGATGTATCTGCTGTGGCTTCTGCCAAGTATGGAGCAAAATACTCGCATTTGATTGGATAGAAATGTTCTAACTTTAAAAATGTAGTCCTTGTTTCCTGTTCTTTGTGATAATGTGATTGGTTGTGTTCTATTAGCTATCCGTGACCAATCAGAACAGGCCTGGTGACTGTGACAAAAAGGTTTAGCAACAATTGGACACCAGAACCAATTTTTAAAAACAGCCTTACTGCTAATCACAGGCTTTTGTCGTCTGGATTCTGTTAAAAGCAACATTAGCGACTCCATCTTTTCATTTAATTTGTAAACAGAAAGCAAGCAGGCAAATACAAGTAACCTTTTCTTTTGATGCTAGCAGGTAAATATAGAGTGAGGAGGGTTTGTTTTGACTCAGGGAGGTCACCTGCAGAATGCATCTGCTGAGGTACTGCAGGAGAAATGACACACTGTGATGCCATATGGACCAGAGAGGGAGGAGAGCACAAGGAATGGTCACATTAAACCTTCCCAAATTACTGCGGTAAATTAAAACAGTCTGTTATTAATAAGCTTAATTAGCTGTAATGTTCCCGGGATCTGACTTCACACTGAGATACTGGAATGAAAGATGTTTGTTATTGTCTGGAAGTTTTTCCAACTTTTGGTGTTAACATTCTCAGAACATTGGCTAATGTTCTCCAAAAGTTCTTGTAAAGTTCTTCCAAAGTCTGTCCATAGAGATATTAAGATAAAAAAAACTCAGATATAGAAGGAACAGGAAATGTTAAGGAGAAGATCTGACCAAAAAAACGAATAAAAAAGATTAGTAAAAGAACAATGATAAGTGGTGGGGGGGAGAGAATGAAAGAAAAAGACAGTAGAGGGTTGGAGGGAGAAGCTGGTTAGTGATGCAGTTTGATGTCAGGACCAGCCACATTGTGCACATGATAGTGAAGCATTGATTTCTTGAAAGGGTTGAATGTTCATCTGTCTTTCCATTATATGAATCACAGGAAAATGTCTCCAGGCAGAGATGAAGGGGGGGTGGGGGCGTGTCAGAGTGTGTGATCCTTCCTATGACATCACACTCTACATGATGTGAGTTTCTGGATTAAAGTCACAGAACACGACTTCACCACCACTGCAGCAGAGATTACATAAAGTGTGTGTCTAGGGGCGGAGTTAATGGAGTGACAAATTAGAATACAAATTAACACAATATAATTAAATTCTGAGGAAACAAGCGTTTAAAGAAAGAAATGTATGTATTTTACATTAATGTGAATGAGTAATTTGAGCCGTTAATACTCAATACTCAAATACTCATAAATAATACTCAAATACTCATTTATATTTATATATACGCTGTACATATATATATATATACATATATATACATATATATATATATACATATATATACATATACATGCTGTACATACACAGTACAAGGGTACAGGGACTTATCTTTATGTTGCAGCCTAGGACACTGGGTGAATTTATAGTGGCAAGGCTTTCTGCACTAAAATCTCTGGGTATTAGACTGTGAAAGGAAGTCTTTGTGGACCGACATGTTGAATATGAGATTATTCCAGTGTCTCCTAAACCTCTTCATATCTCTTATATTCTCTTGCTGAATCTGGATTCTTCTCAAGGTTTCCTCCTCATTTACTGTTCAAAACTTTTTACATGAAGTTTATCACTTCATGGCCACCTTTGGCTTGTTCACTGAGGGTTTGCAAAGATGCTGTTCATTGCATTTCTGCAGAATTGTAAACCATAGCAATATAAATCCTGAAATGCTGTAGTCCTCAAAGACTGTAGCTGGAAGGTTGGGAAAGATGCCGCCAATTTATTAGGAGTATTAGTTCCAAAATAACTTGAGTGATGTCTTGTCTTATAAGTCAACAGGTAACATTTCTAGTAAAATGTCTTTGGATAAAAATGAAAAATAAATCTGAAAGTATTTAAGAGTTTCACCACTGTGTAGCCGCTCTTAAAATACTCTCAGATTTATTTTTCATTTTAGCTTTTATGCACATGGCGAGTTTATGCACACCAACCCTGCTATTTTTATCCATAGTTAATTAGCTAATGCTAGGAAACTGTTAGCCTGTGATAAAACACAACTTGGATGTGCTTGAGAAAAGCACAAAGTTGTTACAAAAATATCTTAAAAAATCTCTATCTGTAGAGATTTTTTTCTTGGTTTTGGCACTTCATCTACCAAGATAATTTAGACGTATCTCTAATTAGGTTTGCACAGAAACTTTAATTCGTTCCAATCTGTTCTTTATTGATGCAAACAGAATCATGCACAGAAGATTTAACACATTTATCTGCAAATTGTTTGTGCATCTGCCAATTATTTATCTGTAGGAAATCGATTGAATCACAATCTCTAATGGTGGTCTCTGTATAACACACAGTGGTCTCTATATGACACGGTGGTCTCTGTATAACACATGGTGGTCTCTATATAACACACTGTGGTCTCTGTATAACAGGTGGCTGCAAGGACGGGGTTAAAAAATTAAGTGGTTTTGGTGACAACAGCCAAATGGGAAAATTATTTCAGAGGAAGATATTACAAAGACAAAATAACACACATTAAGGACTGATTCACAATAAAACCAGGACCATGTATTAAAAAACAGGCTCAGCTCTGATTTGATGTTGCACGCTTGTGTAACCTTTATATAAAGGCTGTTTTACAGTATCTGTTTGTTTTTTAATTCTACAGTGAGCATAAAACAGATTAAAATAAGGGCCTGTCTCTCCTCTTCATGTTCTGTTTTAATCTCGCCCATATTTTCCACCTCTGCTTTTTCCACAGAGCTTTGTAATAAATGAACCAAAGGCCAAATAAGGGAATAAATAAAGGCCAAATGGCCACGGGGGAATCGAGACGAATAGAGCGAGTTTAAAACAAGCCTTCGCTGCCAGTTACTCCTGCCTTTCTAATGAGTCCCTCCATTTTCTTATGTTTGTTCTCATATTTTGCCTCGTCTGTGGGTGTGAATGTAGATATTGCACTAAGGCTCGGGGATTTGAAGGAGAAATCCTCGCTGTGTTTGTCTGGACTCCCCCGCGGGTATTTGGCTCAGACCGTGAAGCGTAGCGAGTTTCACAATTCCTGCAGTGTTCCGTCAGCGCAGACGCATCGCAGTTTCTCTCTGGAAATGAAGCTTATAGCGTTTGCTGCGGTTTCCGCAACCACTGGAGTGAAATGGAGGCATCGAGGGTTGAAATCTAAATCTTGCACAGATTCCCTCAGCGTTTGTGTCATTCATCAAAACTTAGCGTGCAGAGAAACCCAGAGGTGATGATGTCATTGTGTACCCCCTTGCTGGAAAATTTAAGTTAATAAAACGCCAAGACGTTTAAATAAAACTGTTGTGTGGTATTGTGAGGGTGGTGTTGTTTCTAAGGTAACAGGATGTCTGCTGGACTGACATTCATGTTAGATGTATTAAACATTAATTTTAAATTTATTTGTGTTGAGCTTTTCACAGTAAGTACATTACAAACAAACATATGACAGCAGCAATAAAAACTTTAGACAGAAATGATTGTATAATACACACAGCCTGTCAAAAATACTTTGTTTGAAATACTTTTGCCCCTCCATGTCTCCACCGACCCCTTAGCCCCCCCTTGTGGTGCCCTCGGGGACCCATTTGTCTGTTCTTTATGACTCCACAGTTTCCATACATGTCATTTGTTGAGTTGAGGCTCTCCTGTGAACCATTTTTTCCCTTTAGTTTTACAGAATGTTCGGATTCGGAGCATCTGCTACAGCGTCTCTGGCTCTCCAGTGCAGTTTTTGTCTCTCATCACATTAGAAGCCCATGCTGTGATGAGAGCCAGTCACATTCAGATAGATAAATGATCCTAATGCGTTTGGAATTAAAGACTGCGGGTGTCCTGTTAACAGAAGTTGTGTGTGTGGTTAATGCTAGTGTCCCTTCACACACTCAACTTGTGTTTTTTTCCCATTAAGTTTCATTTAGACTCTTAAATGTGTTATTTCCTTGTAAACGCCTCATTTATGCATCGCATTGGCTGCTTGCTGTGTGGTAATCTCTATGCATTTCAAATTTGTTTAATATACTCTTATTTGTTTGTGTTTTTATTTGCCTCTGGTCGTAAGGCTCTTTCTACAGGCTGTTCTTGAGGTTAAAACGGCCGCTAAAAACATTTTGCTAAACAGTCCCACTTTTGCATTTGCAGAGAAAACACACCTTGTAAAGTCTTCTTACATAAACTGTATCATTAATTTAGTTTCTTAGTCTAAAAAACAAGTTTTTCCAGGTCGCTTCAGCTATTGCACATGTGCAAWGACTCCCCCAGTGTTYAGCGATTGGCTGGTTCCACCGGTAGGCGGGACTTCCCTCGGTTGAGCGCCAAATTGGACCACGCGGCTTGCCTTCAGCATACATTTTACAGACACATTTGCATAATTCCTTTAGCGAATCAAGGGCTAGAACAACAGTGCACGCACAGCACTTTTAGTGAGAGCAATTCATTCTTGGTGAATTCCCTCATAGTATAATTGTGTTTGTTGCGCTACCAAAGTCACTCATCTGCCCCGTTTTACCAGATTATTTTGGCATGTCCATCAATCTAACAGCTTTTATTACACAGTTTTCTATCACATTTGGGAGGTTTGTACCCTCAGCGGTGCTTCATTACAAAATGCCTTCTGCCTTACCTAAAGACGACACATGGGATCTCAAGCAGTTTCGTTTCTCTTCTGTGACACTTTACCAAACAACAACAAAACTTGCGACCCCGTTTCCTGCTCCATGTATCCTGCCTAGTCACTGATTGATTTGGCAAGAAACATTGTGGTCCCACAGCCTGGCAGTGGAGTGCCGCTGTTCTCTATAATCAGAAACACAATGCTTCAGTAGCCTGGAGGGCAGCGCGTTTGTCTGTATAGATCAGAGTACCAGATGGGGGTCCGTGTTTTGGGATCTGGAGCGAGTTAATGGATCATCGCTCCAAGATGGGAGCCGCAATAAACTGCCACAGTATCTCAGATTGCGCCAATTAGTTTAAAAGCAAATTATGGCGAGTTATCCTGCAGTATTCTGTAAAATCTTTATGCTGGAATCCCTAATGAAGTTACTTTGGGAATTAGCCTAAAAATGGTTGTATTGGAGGCTGATGGCAAGCCATGCATTTCCCTGTATTTAATTTAATCTGTATTGATGTTAGTAATCACAATAAAAATACAATAATGTGATCAGAGAACCTCTACAGTGAAGTTAAACACTGATTTTGTTTTATTTGATGTGTAAATAACAATAAAAGATACAGCCATGACATGTAGCGAGCAATACTATTCACACTGTAAATCCCCAACCGTGTACATTAACATCTGTAATCTGCCCTTATCTGTGCCTGTTTTCTGATAGTTTACTAATGCTCATTTTACACACAACCGTTCATCTTTAGAGAGTCTACTGTTATATTATTGGGTTTACTGTAAATACATTTTTACTTATCAGGCTTATAGTGTCATAGAAGAACTTACAGTTTAACTATCATGTAGTGATGTGACTATTTTATTTGATAGAATTACATGTGACACGACAGTGAGATTTCTGCATTGTTTGGTTTGTGTTCAGGCATTTCGATGGCCAATCGGGAGTCGAGTGGACGGCGATGAGATGCTGGAAATTCAAGTGTTTAATTACAGCAAAGTCTTCACTAACAGGTATGTGAAATCAATGCGTTTGTTCTGACAGCAAACGCAGCACCGGCTGTATAGATGTTCTGTAGACTGTGACCTTAGGCCTCGTATAAACTGAGAAAGAATACTGTGTTGTACTAGTATGTAAATGTTGTGTTTGGTCTGAAGACTAATTGCCATTGGTGTGTTCAGTGACACTGCAGATAATTTAGGTCTTTGTATTTTGAGATTGCATGCAGTAATTATACATGACAGGTGATTACAGAGTGCTGTGAGTTAACAGACGACCTCACATAACATTTCTACCCGTTTGTGTTTCTATAAACTTTCTATTGAATGCTGTAGGGAAACAACTAACTTTCTCTCTCTCTCTCTCTCTCTCTCCCTCTTCTCTCTCTCTGCCCCTCTTCTTTCTTTCTCGTCTTTTGTTCATTTTCTCTACCAGCATGTTTTGTGTATTATATTTTAAGTAATTTAGTGGAATGGCTGCAATGGCTAAATGAAATAATAATAAACAATAATAAAGACTGCAAAAGTTATTTCTGTTTTCATCTCAGTTCATCTCAGTTAATGTGAATTTCTGCATGTATTCAAAGACATTTTTGACAATTTAAGTTTTATAAATTACTTTTATAAAACTAATTTAATAAGCGTGTATTAAATGAACATTAACTGAGATTAATTATTACTATACAAACTGTTCACATCAGTTTGCAATACCTAATGAATTCATTAAAAGAATCAGGATAAATTATAGAAAGTTCTACTTAGTTCAAGTTAAAACTTTTTTGCTGTTTTTGCTGTTACCTCCCGCCCTGGTTTCTGAAGAGTTCTGTGGTGTTTTTACTCACTGATTCCTGCAGAGGTGTTGGGTGTCTAACAGGTTTCTAGCTGTTTTTCACTGAGTGACGTGCCGATTTGTTGCAGTGACAGTGTGACATGACTGCCAACAGTGTGTGTGTGTGTGTGTGTGTGTGTGTGTGGTTAATTTTACAGCTAGGATGAGTCAGGTTTGAGATTGCTGTGACTGTTTATAAATAATCAGATGTCTCTTCTAATTAAAGTCAATTTCAACCGGAGTTAATAGATAAATGTGTTTGGTTGTAGTCTAGCTTAGACTAGTCTTAGTAATACAATGTTTTTTCAAGACTGATCATAACTATTAAGTCCTAATTCTATAAGTCAGTTTCATAAAAATAGAGGACTGAATAGACTGATTAACTGCTGCTGGTCAGATTAGTTACACACTGATATGTTAGCGGCTATGTGCCTGATGTTTCTGATGGAGTTGGTTAACCAAGCAGAGTTTGCTGATTAAACTAGTTAGGAAGCCTAGTAGGGACACCCGGCTACATCCAAAACATGTGGTGTATTTTGTATTTTCAACAAAGCATAAAAGTTGGGATTGTTAGACATTGGTAATTAAACTATGTATGCAATCAATGGTGTTTTTTTGTTATTACAAATAAATTGATAGTAGATGACACTGAGGTCACACAATCCTTTATGATGTCACTGACACCCGTGAATAGATGACCATAAATGGAAGCGGCATCTGCTAAATTATTCAGGAGAAGCTAACATATGTCACCCGTGCAGCTCCTCAGCTGTTTGTTTGTTAGTTACAGATGTCATTTATATCCACTCTATGCATTACATGACTGATCACAACAAACACCATGTGATCCTGATTTCTCAGAAGACACCAGATGCGAGACGCATTGTTTTAGATGCAGGACAATGTAAAGTAAAGAAACCGAAACTCCTTTGTGCCAAACTCAGGGGTTATACATTAGAGATGAGCAGATATTTCTCTGCTGGCTAAGGATAAGCCAGTACTGTAGCTGTCCATATTTAATACTCTCACGAATGAAAGGATTCACTGAAATATAACAGATTTATTTAACGTTGCTGTTGGTTTAATGACCGAATAACCAGCAGATGGTGACGTTGTAGATGGTTGCCCAACTTTTAGACCTGTCTTATTCCACCTCCTGAGACGCTGACATGACATCTTCAATGTCTATTAATGTAGCTGTAAGATTTAGTTGCTGAAAATGCCTATTAATCAACCACTATTTTATATTTTGGCGAATATGTAAAATGCATTGTGACATTAAGATAAAATGTGTATTTTTTAAGCCACTGAAAAGAACTGGAAACCCTTATAGAAAGTGTCTTACTTTTTCAGAACAAAAAATGGGTTTTCACAAATAAGCGCACGTCAGTTTTCCTCAGGGAAAAATTATTTTGCTCACTTCTGTGGACAAATTAGTCCCCAGTGTTGACAGTAGATGAGAATATGTGCACGCACACACACACAAACCCTTGAGAATTTCTGCTTCTGACCTCTCCAACAAAAGAGTCCAGACCTGACAAGGCAGGGCGCAGTAAATTATGGAGCAGATGAAAGTCAATTGTCTGTTGTTTGTTCAGGGGATCAATAATGTATGTGGGGTCTTTAGAAAGGTTGATCGAGGCAGAACCTGATCTAGGATCAGGCAATTATTCACCCATGGATGTATGCGCACTATGTGCCAGTCCACAGTCAGTCACAAAGCCATCATCTCACCACAGAACCGGGCCTGCATCAATCACAAAGAGTCCTGTCCTCCAGTCTCTGTCCATAAACAATAGTGCTGAGTGTGTCAGTTTACATTCTGATAAAGCTGTAGCTTGGAGGCAGCTGCTAAAAAGTTTGAAAACAGCGATTTATAGGCCAGGTTGGCAGTTTCGGAGATCCTAGCGATAGCAAGCTAACTTTGAAGGCATTACAACCCTTTATTCAGTGTGTTTCCAAAGCCACACCCACTTCAGCACATAAACTCACATACGTAGTTTGACAGACAGCCAATCATTGCATTCAGACCATGTTTATTGATTGGTGTGTTCTAATGTGTTCTAATGTCAGAGATTCTGTGTAACAATATAAACTGTATTTAAATGGAGCTACACTGTCTGGTTTAACTGAGATTAAATTGCACTTCTTTTGGTAAATGAAAACCAATTTTGTTTCAGTTATTTATGGTGTATAATTACAAATGAAGACAGAGAACAGACGATTCTCAGAACTCAGCAGCCATTAAATCTGTCCACCATATGCACAGGTCTTGCCATGAAGGCAAAAATTGTTCATGATTTTTTAAAGCTGCAATGTTCGTAACAAAAAATGAGTTTTTATTTAAGAATAGAGTTCTGTGCAAATTGTTCCATTTATTTAAATCTATTTCAGTATTGTTCTCTGTATATAATTTAGTGTTCTGTGAATAATGTACGTGTCAAACGGATGTATCGTTGTTGCTCTTTTCCACATGTATTCCCCACCAGTGTGACTGTACCACCCTTGTAATTGTGTGTGGTTGTCCAGAGGAAAGGCAGAGAGGGTGGGTTAGATGGTGTTGGGTGGTGTTGGATGGTGTTGGGTGGTGTTGGATGGTGTTAGGTTGTTATTGAACACAACTGCTGTCTGGTTCTGTTGTTGTCAGATTGATTGGGACGTTCCGCATGGTTCTGCAGAAGGTTGTGGAGGAGGGTCACCTGGAGGTGTCTGACACGCTTATAGATGACAACAACACAGCCATACAGGTGAGACATTATCAGTGTACACACAAACACACACACATATATTACATGCACACACCCACACCCACACACACACGTTTGTGTTCTGGTCTCCCACAACAACATCCATACACATTTTTCACTATAGGGTCCAGTTTTTCACAACTTCTCACACAAAAACTGCTGTTGTCATGGTTACATGTCTTCTTAGAAGCTACTGTATAGGGAATATTCAGATAGTCTCTCTCTTTCTCTCATTTATCCACTATCATGTAGTTTGTGATTTTTGTTATAGGTTCCCCATATATGTTAAAGAACAGCAGCTGTGTTATATTTAAATCAGTTTTCCTTCTTTATTTGTTGTTTGCTAAAGGTTCTCAACTGCTGCATTTTGAATAAGGTCTTGCCAACAAAACCATTTATCACAGCCCCCATAACTGAATGATAAAGCACCAAACAAGATGAAATCAATGTGGGAGTCTGTATCTGTAAGACATGCAGTTTCATTCATTTGTTTTTCAGGACATTGAAGCTTCACTAAGCCTGTGAATTAGGTGTAAGTTAAAGTATGGCTCTCTAAAGGATCTCTGTGCATCATACGCTAGTCCTCATTTATATGACATAATAATTTTAATAAGTTGTGAATTTAAAATCATTGTAAGACTTGAAAGGATAAACTTTTCATGCAACCTGTTCTTGCAGATGCTGTGAAGTTAAATAAATAAATGCAACTTTGGCAATTAAAATTTTTTGCAAGTAAAAACATTATTTACTGGCGACCCTCAAATAATCTTCATTTGTGTAAATGTGAAGTTGTTGCACTTTAAGTGCAATTAACTTTTTTAATTCATCTAAAAAAACAGCAATTTGCACCTGCCCCCGCGGTTGCCCCTCGTCTAGGTTCACTGGAGAAGTGACCATCAGGTATCTTACCGGTGGGCTGAACTGTTAATTGTTTGACCCTTAATGAGTTGGTAAACATGAGAAGGAAACATTAACTGATGCTGGCAGGCTGATATTTCCACACGGATTGGTCCGACTTTAAACTTAATCCCAACACTTAACCCTAAACCTGAGCATTTAACCTCAACGCTTTGTTCAAACTAGACAAGTGTTGATATTACCGGTGAACCAGTGTGTTTGTCTCTGTTGATTATTATACCTCTCAAGTAAACAGTCATTGTTCAGTAACCCACTTATTTCAAAGGCCCATTTCAAAATGCAATTAATTCATGTATATGTAGATATAATATCTAATTTATGACTTGTTGTTATGTTCTGTTTTTTTGCAGACTGCTGTTTCCATAGAGATCAAGTATCAGACCATGGATATGAGTGTAAAAGTGTGGAGTGATGGTGAATTCCTTGATATTCCTGATGACTGTGATGGAACCTTCCAGTTTGAGACGGACAGTTTGCTCTCTGGACGCAGCCACAGTTCAGGAACCTCGCCCGGAAGATCCATCCATGGAATTCCAACATTCCGCAAGTGAGTGTCACCGTACCCAGTCTTTGTACGGATCACCATCATCACAATCATCTTCATCAATCTTCATCATTCTCTATATGCAGTGTTGTGGATGATTATATGACGATGTTAGGAAAGCAAAAGATGATGGTTAGGACATTCATTTTAGAGTCTTGTTACCGAAATGATCCTATAAATAATATAACCAATTTGCAGGTGATCGTATAAGCTAGTAACTTTCACTAGAAGGGTTTTTGTGCTGAGTAATGATGAATTATGTGTGGGTTATAAAGATTTCCAATAAATGTTTCTGGGAGAACCGTACAGTATGTGTTTACAGGCCTGGTCTATCGGAGCTGTTCGTGGGCAGTGTTGTTGTGTTTCAAGGGTGTATTGTGTGTGTCTCATTATCGTGTCTCATTATCTCATAAATCTCATTATTGTTAAAGCAAATGTAGGATTTAATGGTGAACCACAAACATGTGAATATTACATATTATTATTACTAGTTTAAACCACTTGATCAGGTTTAGATTCACCAGGGGCCTCAAAATTCATTTGAATGGTCGTCTTAAGTGAAAATACATCCTTAAGGATACAAATGCCCATTACTTTATTTGTACATTATAGAATGTTAAATAATAACTTTTTTGTACATTGGCTAGTTTATAATGAGAGCTGACATGGAAAAGAACTAAACTCAGCTTTCAGACTGATTAGACAGTCAAACAAACAAATGCCTTCTGCCAGAAAATGTGTCTTATTTTTTCTTGCTTTCTTTATTCTCTTAAGTCGGAATGTTTAGTAATTACTGCTGTAGTCAGAGGACAGAAACTGAGTGAGACGGCACAACAGCTGCCTTTAACAAGTTTGTTCTGTCTCTCGGGAGCAGAAATCAGGCTGATTCAGTTATACTGAATAATATTTGTGGCTTGAATAAAAGCCGTTAATTAATGTTGATGTTGCCATAATTCTTTTAGGTGAACTGACAAAACCTGAATTCACACTATTGTCACAAAACTTCAGTCTGTTTCTGGTACAAGCTTTTGTTTTACAGAACTGTGTGAGAGTTTCCTTGAAATTTTCTATAGAGTTTGTGTGTGTGTGTGTGTGTGTGTGCCTTCAGGGTTTTGTAACATCTGAGGTAATGTTACTGGCAGGGGTCTCTAATGACTAGAGCCCCCCTTCTCCTCTACTCTCTCCAGCACATCTCTGCTTTATCTCTTCCTCAGTTTGCTCTCCTTTTCTCTCTTCCCCCCCAACCCCACCACAAAATCATGGTTTTGAGGTTAGTTACTCAATTCAAAATGTATTCCTGCTTTGATTGCTGCATAAGACACATTTTAAAGGCATGTGCAATGAAATGCTAACAGATTTCTGTTGGTAACTTTTATTCCTTTATAAATTCATTTTAAGTTCAGGTATTCAAAGATTTAATCTTTACTCTGTTTTTTCTAACTGAATTGTGTTGCATAAGACCTTGACTGAGCTTGCGCTGGGAGCTCAGATACGGTTCAGTCTAATATCTGTGTACATTATTAGGTGTTGGATTAACCTTCGAGCGTAGATTTAAATTAGCATTTCCTGTTTTGTTAATTGTAAATGCGGAATGTATCTGAAGTCACACTCATTCCAGCATTGCTTTGGGGTTTTGTTCATTTATTTATGTTTTATTTGAAGACCTCCACAAAAAACACATGCGTCGCTTACAGACTTGAAACAGCCTTTGATATCTGAATAAAAACAGCCAGCATCAATAGCCACATTCAGCCTCTGTCATCATTATCATATAGAAAACAGCTTTAAAGAACAACAGCTTTCATATGCTGCATCATTTACCTGAGAAGCGATTGTAAAGGAAACAGCCAGAGTGAGGAGACTTTCCTTAAAGGGTCTTTGGCATGAGGTTCTAATGGGAGTTCTGGTCACAGTAGCTCTGCTGTTTGTGAAACGAGCTTCATGATAGTTTTATCGAGCTGAGGTTGACGCAATGACAGACGGAGGCTTACAGTGAAACATTAAAGAACAAAAGAGGGTTTTGCTTTCATATCGCAGCATTACTCTAGCGATTTAGTTCACTCTTTTTTGCTGTCTAATGTTCTGCCTCTTTTTATCTTGTCTTCTTTCTTGCATAAAGCTGTCACGTTGTTTCTCCCCACACGTACTTTGTAAACTTTATAAACATTGTTCAATAATTCATTAGTTTAATGGTGTCACATTCATTAAACACAACTGTGCTTCCTTTTAATTGTCATTTAGAACTTCTTGTTTTAAGGAAAGTGAATTTTAATGTCACGTATCTGTTGAATAATGCTGAAGATGCTGTCTAACTGTTTAAAAGTTGAGGAACCCAATTTAAAAAGTCGTTGCATAAGGCGAAGAGACCCAATTTAATCTGTGTTGATTTCAGTGTGTTGTAGTTGCGGTTCCTGCAGCGTTCCTCTGCAACTTTGAGTTTGTTCTAATGAATGATTTACATGAAGAGTTTGAGTTTTGTGTTTCAGCAGTAAAATGTCATTTACATGTTTTGTGGCTGGTGAAACTTGTCACCGAGGTCTCTGAAGCAGTGTTGATGAATTTTTTATTATGCTGTGCTTTTCACTGCATTCTGTTTATCCTGTTGAAATGCATTGTTGTGTTTCTATTCATGTTTGTCTTGAGAAATCAGATGATTGTGGTGTATTTGAGCAATAGGGCTGTGATTTGTGACAACAGAATAATTGAGGTTCATTACAGTAAGGGTGCACGCACACACACACACACACACACACACA